>APFE031410183.1:55820-71283 GCA_000404065.3 Pinus taeda | reverse complement strand
TTGTTAATGAATTATTTCATGCATTCCTTGGTCAGTATGATAGATATATTTTGTTTTATAACGAATATTCAGATGCTATGTAATTGTTTGCCTTGTTAGTGAATGCAGGTCTGAAGGTGAAGGAGGAGCTCATCCGGATCAACAAAGACTGGACTACTACAACAAGCATTGGACCTAAGGTAAGATCGAGAACATTTGAATTCTTGTAAAATGATATGTATCTAGAGAAGGATAGCTCTTATTTGGTTTGTTTGTCATTAGAGAGTCTTAGACTCCTAGGAAGGTTAGATTTGCCCGCAAGTATAACTCATTCCGCGTGACAGTGTCAAACCTGTGTACAGATCTATAAAATATATTTTACTTAATCTGACATCAGTTATATCCAAATTATCAGATTTATAGATCTAATCATGCGCCAATTATAATAGATCAAGAATCACGCAATGATACTACTATTCAAGCCTTAAAATCTTGATCCATCAATAGAACTTATCCATCTTTTAGCGCTCAGGTTCCTCCTTGGTTCGGGTCCAGCAATGCAACATAAACCAATCACCCATTTTCCAGATCTTGCTCCTCTTAAGATATTCAACACTTTAGTTGATGCCCTTGCCAAATGATCTCCTTCCCTTCTTATAGCCTTAGGCCTTACTCAAACCATGGCCCAAAACCATTGAGAACCAATACTAGGGACCCAATACTTAGGTTCAATACTTTGGATGCAATACCAAGGACCAAAACCATAGGTTCAATATGTCGAACTAAATACTATGGACCAAACATAAATTTTCCCACATGTACGCGCTTTCTTTGCATGAAATTGCATGCATACGTATACGCGCCTTTTGGTCGGTGATACCACGTGTATACACGACTTTGCTGAGAGGAACCTGTGTATACCTTATTTTCTTCCATTCTGAGTGCCTGGGCTGTGATCTGTCATTTGAGTGAGTTGCCATCAAGGACAACACCTATGTCATAGTACCAAACCTGTGTCATAATGCCAACACTTTGAATTGATGTTTGGGACCACACAAAGTGGAAGAGCATTCAAATGGAACCTAGATTCAGGTGTTGAGTATAGTTTATTGTTGGGATCATTTGATAGTGATGATGAAAGTAGTATTCTGAAGACACCATGAGGTACACTACAGATTGTGAGTCAGGGTATTGCAAGGATACCACATCCATCCACTCCACCTCCACCTCACACACCTACACCTCCGCCTCCACCTCTACCTCCATCATTCAACATGGAGAACGTGATGAAGATTTATGTGTTTAATGGTTTGGGGACTGAAGACCCTGACAATTCTGGTTTGTAGCAAATGTTGTATGGAAGTCACAACAGATTATGAATGATGACATGAAGAAAGTGTATTTGGTTATAGCACTATAGAACAGAGCGATGAGCTGGTATATTAAGTTTTGTTTGGGTAAACCCAATGTGACTATGTTGGAAACTCAACAAGCGTTGAACAATGAGTTTAAGCATCCTAAATCACATTCCCAATCAGTGACAAAGTTTAAAGAGATCCAACATAGGGTAAATGAGTTTGCGTGGGACTTTGATCAAGGACTGAAGTGTCTAATTCAGCAAGCTAATATTAGGATCACAGATGATCAACATAGAGACTGGTACATTGCTTTCTTATTGCCTCATCTAAGATTGCCACTGTCTCAACAGAAAACAGGAATGCAAGCAAAATCCATGGAGATGTCCATGAGATTGGAGGCTTCACACGTGTAGGATACGAATCTATGGGTCCAACAGATTCAGCCACAGTTGGTCAACTTACATATGGAGTTACAGAGCCTAAAGAAGGGAAAAGAAGTCCAGCCGAGGTGCGCGCAAAAGTTTGGTACTTTAAATGCAAGGGCCATGGTCACAATAAGGACCATTGTCCGGTCTATCAAAATTATCTTATAGGGGAAGCCCTGCCCCCCTAAAGCCAGAAAATAGTGTTGGGCCAAGTGCAGGAGTAGCATTATGGTGTGCTATTTGTCAAATTGGTGGCAAGCATGTGATAGATAATTTTCATCTTCTAAAAAAGTTGGTATAGACCCCGCAATAGTTGTTTTTCACTTTCTACAAATTTGTAGGTCATGATGAGCACAACTGTTGAAGTTATGAACTAACGATGGAGCAGACCCATATGTATAGGATGTAGGTAGAACATTGGCCTCAAGATTAGGGCACAACTACGGTGTGTGGAGGATTTTAAGGCTGAGGAAGAGGGTGAGAAGGAAGATCTATAAGGGGTTGTGGACAAGTTATCCGTTACAACTATGGGGAAGCAGGTCATTTTGCACGTGATTGTCAGAATCCGACACACCCCTCCTGTCAGTATTGTAGGAAGTTTGATCATGTTATAAAATATTTCCATGTACTTATAGCGAAGATGCAACAAAAGAAGACCCAAACCCAGCCACCTACAAAGAATATCCAAATGATGTGATCAGAACCTCGTGAAGATAATCCTAGTGTTAATATCATTACGTGAAGCAGTATTGCCAATGTATAAGACAAGGGTAAGTAGCCAGAAGTTTAGGGATGGGTACGCAAGGCTGGTGAAAAATAAGTTGGGTTCAATTTAAGCAAAGAATTGGAAACCTTTATGGAGGCTACGAAGAGCTTCATGGAAGTTTCTACATCAGAAAGTCAGGGAAAGTCTAGAGGAAGCGATAATTCACATGACATAGACCCTTTATTGTTAGCAACATTTTTGAAGACTTTCATGAAGCTTCTAAGGGATAGGAAGGATTATAAGGGATACAGGAACTAATAGATAACTATATGGGTAAAAATAAACTTCTGCTAAAACAGCACACAGTACGCAAAGTGGGCAAAAGAAAGAAGCGAACCAGTCGTGAGATGAGGCTGACTACGCAAATTGGAGACTGTGAAATGGATCAGGTAATTCTTGATCTAGGATTTTATGCAAACATTTTTCCAAAGAAAACTTGGGAGAGAATGGGGATACCTACACTGCAGTGGTATCCTATCTAGTTACGAATGGTAAACCAACAAAAGATCATTCCTATGGGACACCTATTTGGGGTAATGGTGGATATTGAAGGAGCAAGCACTCTAGAATATTTTGAATTGAAGGAGGGGAAACATGGAAGGGGATTTGTCTTCTCGAAATCCTGAGGATAAAAATTGAGAGGAGAACGGCTGACCTGCAATTTTATTTCAAGGTTCATGTCTCCTTCTCTCAATATTCTCTCATTCTTTTTCTATCTTTCTGATTTTTCCTGATGATGGACCCCCTTTGGGGTTTGAAACGTCGACACAATGAACAAAAAATTGCGGACAATCCGGATCACACCACTGCAAAAAACTTCCAGAGAAGCCTTAAATCAAACATTACTTCCCTGTACGGAGGGGAAACATGGAAGGAGATCTGTCTTCTCGAAATCCTGAGGACAAAAATTGAGAGGAGAACGGCTGACCTGCAATTTTATTTCAAGGTTCATGTCTCCTTCTCTTAATATTCTCTCATTCTTTTTCTATCTTTTTTATTTGTCCTGATGATGGACCCCCTTTGGGGTTTGAAACGTCGACACAATGAACAAAAAATTGTGGACAATCCGGATCACACCACTGCAAAAAACTTCCACATAAGCCTTAAATCAAACATTACTTCCCTGTACGGAGGGGAAACATGGAAGGAGATCTGTCTTCTCGAAATCCTGAGGACAAAAATTGCGAGGAGAACGGCTGACCTGCAATTTTATTTCAAGGTTCATGTCTCCTCTCAATATTCTCTCATTCTTTTTCTATCTTTCTAATTTGTCCTGATGATGGACCCCCTTTGGGGTTTGAAACGTCGACACAATGAACAAAAAACTGTGGACAATCCGGATCACACCACTGCAAAAAACTTCCACATAAGCCTTAAATCAAACATTACTTCCCTGTACGGAGGGGAAACATGGAAGGATATCTATCTTCTCGAAATCCTGAGGACAAAAATTGAGAGGAGAATGGCTGACCTGCAATTTTATTTCAAGGTTCATGTCTCCTTCTCTCAATATTCTCTCATTCTTTTTCTATCTTTCTGATTTGTCCTGATGATGGACCCCCTTTGGGGTTTGAAACGTCGACACAATGAACAAAAAACTGTGGACAATCCGGATCACACCACTGCAAAAAACTTCCAGAGAAGCCTTAAATCAAACATTACTTCCCTGTACGGAGGGGAAACATGGAAGGAGATCTGTCTTCTCGAAATCCTGAGGACAAAAATTGAGAGGAGAACGGCTGACCTGCAATTTTATTTCAAGGTTCATGTCTCCTTCTCTCAATATTCTCTCATTATTTTTCTATCTTTCTGATTTGTCCTGATGATGGACCCCCTTTGGGGTTTGAAACGTCGACACAATGAACAAAAAACTATGGACAATCCGGATCACACCACTACAAAAAACTTCCACATAAGCCTTAAATCAAACATTACTTCCCTGTACGGAGGGGAAACATGGAAGGAGATCTGTCTTCTCGAAATCCTGAGGACAAAAATTGAGAGGAGAACGGCTGACCTGCAATTTTATTTCAAGGTTCATGTCTCCTTCTCTCAATATTCTCTCATTCTTTTTCTATCTTTTTTATTTGTCCTAATGATGGACCCCCTTTGGGGTTTGAAACGTCGACACAATGAACAAAAAACTGTGGACAATTCGGATCACACCACTGTAAAAAACTTCCACAGAAGCCTTAAATCAAACATTACTTCCCTGTACGGAGGGGAAACATGGAAGGAGATCTGTCTTCTCGAAATCCTGAGGACAAAAATTGAGAGGAGAATGGCTGACCTGCAATTTTATTTCAAGGTTCATGTCTCCTTCTCTCAATATTCTCTCATTCTTTTTCTATCTTTCTGATTTGTCCTAGTGATGGACCCCCTTTGGGGTTTGAAATGTCGACACAATGAACAAAAAACTGTGGACAATCCGGATCACACCACTGCAAAAAAATTCCACATAAGCCTTAAATCAAACATTGATCAAGATAGTCTAGGATAGCAACCCTTACCTTGCACTACTTGGCAGCGATTGGGATTTTGATATGGACAAGGTCATTAATCTCAAAAAGTGCATGATGACTTTCGAAAGGAAGGATTTCAGGTTTATTGTTCCATTGGATCTGACTAAGGGTGTGCGATATACTGAACCAGTCTACAATTATGAAGAAGAAGACGACCTTGATTAGATCTATAAGATCACTATGCACGATGAGGACTGGATCAACCCCACTGCGGATAGACGGATCACGTGGGATAGGGATTGTTCCTGCACTTTGGATTCTGATGAGGAGCTTGAGCATTGGTAGAACCGACTACATGAAATATCATCGTTGCGATGTAACAGTCTTACAAATTCTCTTCGATGCATATCCACTGAGATATGGAATTTACCTTATTATGATGGTTTAGAATATGTTAATTTGTTTTTGGATAAGTTTGAAAGGGATGTACTGGAGGAACATCAGTTCCAAGCTCTAGATATTGTGTTGTGAGCTATTCCTGCCTATTGGTGGGGTATGCATAAGGATAGCTTCGCTGATTGGAAGGAGTACCGAAGAATGATGAAGTTGAGTTTTGGGTAAGCCAATACCCGCTTGGTGCAGAAATACAGAGGGAAGGACAGTCCGTGCAAGCATTTGGCGTGATGGATGAAAGCATGGGGAGAAGAACTGCAGCTGGAGTGGGTTCACATATTTTTTCATAATTTGGACACCATCCCAATGAACTGGTATTTGGAAACTGGACTTCGACACAGGATGGCAGAATGGGATATCGTGAAGGAGAGATTTGTTTTAAATTTGATATCTGAATATGAGTTTGAGTGTAGAAGCTCCAAGAGATCAAAGTCATGATATTCAAAATTCTAGAAGATCCAGTTGAGTGGGTACAGCGAGATTGGAGTACACAAATGCACCATGTGCTTGAATGTTATAATGTGACCGCGAAGGAGGGTGAAGAAGATCCAAGAAACATCAGTATTCCCGAGTTTGAAGAACAACACAAAGTCAAGGGACCTAAGGCAGAAATCCCTGATATATCAGAGCCTTTAAAGACCAACAAAGTGAATATTGGATCAGAAGTGCTACTGAAGTTTGTGAAGATAGGCAACTATTGGGATGAAGATACAGTTGATAAAGTCATGGAGCTATTGAATGAATATCGGGACTTGTTTCCCACCAATTTCTTTGATTTAAAAGGTATAATAGTGGATATAGGCATCATGAAGATCACTTTGAAGCCAGATGTGAAGCTAGTAAAGCAGCTCCCCTACCGATTAGATCCCAAGTATAAAGAAAAGTTGTGCAAGGAGTTGGATAAGGTGCTAGAAGTTGGGATCATTGAACCTGTGGAGGAGTCAAACTGAGTGAGTCCGATGGTGGTTCAAGAAAACAAGTAGCAGGATGAAATTAGTATATCCATGACTTGAGGAAGCCGAATGATTCGTTTTCCCATGATCCATTCCCTATGCTATTTATAGATGAGATACTAGAGAATAATGGAGGGAAGGAAGCCTACTCATTCATGGATGGGTTCTCAGGGTACCATCAAATCAAGATCGTGTCAAAGGATCGGAGTAAGACCACCTTCGCAACTGAGTGGGGTTTTTTTCAATATACAGTGATGCCTTTAGGGCTAAATAATGTGCCCGTAATCTTTTCACAAGTAGTAATTGCATCCTTCAAAGAATTTATCCACAACTTTTTGGAGGTCTACTTTGATGACTGGACAATGTTTGGATTGGTAAAGTGCCATGTTATTAGTTTGTGCCTCATGTTGGATACCTATCGAAGACATCAGATAGCTCTTAACCTAAAGACGTGGATATTCTATGTACCTTATGGGATACTCTTGGTCCATGTGGTTTGCAAGTAGGGATTGTTGGTAGACCCTGCCAAGATTGCAATCATCATCAATTTGGAGGCCCTGAAGAATGTTAAGCAGTTGCGTACAACTTTGGGCCATACCAGATATTACAGGAAGTTCATGAAAGAGTATGCATATATAATTGTGCTAATGAAAAAAATGTTGAAAAAGGATGCAACATTTTGCTTGGACGATTATTGTTAGAAAAGTTTGGATGTTTTTAAGGAGAAAATGGTCATCCTGCCCATCTTAGTGTTCCCTGATTGGAAGAAAGATTTTCATGTTCATGTAGATGCGTCCTGTATTGTGCTGGGTGCGGTACTGACCCAACCAAGTGAAGGAGATATTGACCACCCAATGGAATTTGCAAGTAGGAAGTTGTCGAAGGCAGAAAAGAACTACTCGACCATAGAGCACGAAGGACTAGTGATGGTCTATGCGCTGCAGAAATTTCAGCACTATCTGTTGGGTGCACACTTCAAGATGTATACGGATCATTATGCTCTAAAATACTTGGTCAACAAGTCTATGTTGGGTGGGAAGATTTGTAGGTGGTTTTTGTTGTTCCAAGAATACGATTTTGAGTTAATTGTGAAGCCAAGACGCCTGAATGATGGTCCTAATCACCTCTCTCTGATTGAGACTGATGATGAGCCTACAAGTTTGGAGAAAGGGTTTCCTAATGCGCAACTCTTCGTTTTTCACATCGCAGATGATCACTTCATAGATATAATTCAATTTTTGTCTACAAGTACAACCCCAGAAGGATATTTGACGCAATAGAAGAAAGAAATGGTGGTCTGGGCAACTGATTTTTTTGTGATTGCAGGACACTTACACAAAATTGGCTCTGCTGAAATATTACACAGATATGTCCCAGAGTATGAGTGGCCAAGAATTCTTACATAAGCACATGGAGGAATAGCGGGAGGACATTAAGCAGGAAGAAAAACTACGCAGAAAATCCTACGTATAGGACTTTGGTGACCTACTATGTATAAGGATTCTAAGACCTATTGCAAGGCGTGCGATGTTTGTCAAAGGAAGGGGTGGCCATCGTGAAGAGATGAATTCCCTCTGAATCCACAAGTGACGTTGCAAGTGTTTGATAAGTGGTTGATAGACTTTTTGGGTCCAATACAACCACCAGGGAAGAAGACAGGGGCTAGATACATTATTATAGTAACTGAATACTTCACCAGATGGGTGGAGACACAACTTGTAAGAGATTGTATGGCAAATACAAAAGAAAATTTTATCTTTGAGTATATCTTGTTGTCTAGTCAATTTAACGTCTTAAATTGCTCTACATAAATTATCAATCTGGGTATCGTAAACTGATGAAGTGTGGTGCACCATATGTGCTTAGTTAACCTTTTTCTTACTTCGTTGTTTTATATATTTTATTTTGTTTGGGGTTTTGTTCTTGTTGATCTCCTAAAGTGTCTAATGCAAATGGAAATCCTATTCTAAGGTCTTAAGAATAGTTTTAAAGGTCAAGTATGGATGTAGATTTCAAGATAAGGTTTATGTCCCTAATGGTAACTTCCAAAACTTAGCACTTCAAAAGATCTCAAAACATGTTATTGATGGAATTAGTACTTAAAAAAAAGTGTAAATATGCAGCTACTTCAATCAAACAAAAGATGATATATTGATCATGAAATCACTGTCTCTACTGCTTGTCTAAATACGGAAATAAAAGTTAAGCTATTCCACTCAAACAAATCAAAAACTGCAAACTAATAAAAGTAAAATCAAATCACATCATTCATAGTTTGATTCCTCGCCAAGTAGTCTAAGTTGTGGCTTTCGGAGATAATCATCAATGATATGAGCAAGTTGATATCTAATTGCCGGAAAGTAAAACTAAAATCAAATCACATAATTCATAGTTTGATTCCTCGCCAGGCAGTCCAAGCTATGGCTTTCGGAGATAACCGTCAATGATATGAGCAAGTTGATATCTAATTGCAAGAAAGTAAAACTAAAATCAAATCACATCATTCATAGTTCGATTCCTCGCCAGGTAGTCTAAGCCATGGCTTTCAGAGATATTCGTCAATGATATGAGCAAGTTGATATCTAAACTAACTAACAAAGCAAATGAATAAGACTGAAATCAAAGCATAACTGAAATTGAAAAGCTAAAAAAAAACAAAGTCAGCAGAGAGGTAAATCTCATGTCGCTATTTGATGCAAAAACATGTAAAGAAAAACTAATCTACAATCAACCGGTTGAACACACTTACATGAATTAAAATTCAATGAATGAAAAATCTAATCTATCAAACTTGAAAGCAATCAAATGACATAATGAAATCAAAGCAAAATTATAAAATGAAATCTACTCTACCTTACATTCTAATATGCTCCATGACATCTACTTCACATCTCCTTCCACATTGAGAACATCAAATATTTATTCAAATTCTTCAAAATTACAAAGTACAACAAAGCTCTCTAAAGCTTTCCAAAGCCATCTCACAAGCTAACAAGCTTAAGAACTAACAAGCTAAGACTAACAAATGAAGGAGAGAGATCTCCTATTTATACAAAAAGATGAGAAGCCATCTCATTAATGAGAGTCCATGAATCTTTCCCTCTACCTCTAGAGTCCTAATCAAAATAGGAACTGATAAAACACATGTCTTCTTAGAGTTACAATACAATTAGGAGATGTGACACATATCCTCATGATCCCATGATTCTTCTCCACTCAAATTCGAATTTGGCCTTAGAGTGCCACATAAGGGTCTTCTAGAAGCCTCCTTTCAACCTACACATGTCAACAATCTCAACCCACTTGCTAGGTATAAGCATATGCACATTATTTTCTAATTTTAAACCACAAATTCACTTAAAAGGATTATAATTAATAAAGACTGGAAAAACATAAATGTGGCCCAAAGATAATGAAAGTGGGATGAATGTGGTGACATAGTAGTGAAATGGAGGTGAAATGGAGGTTGTATAATGGACATAATAGTGAAAGTGTAATGGAAATGAATGAAATTTTCAAGACCCAACAATTGTCTTAGATTGGCTACCCTAAAATTTTAATGTGTGATAGGGGTATGCACTTCTTAAATGAAACAATTGTTGCGGTTCTTGAGGAATTCCAGGTATATCATCAGAAGAGTATGCCTTATCACCCTCAAGTGAATGCCATGATGGAGGCCTTCGATAAAATTCTAGATAACGCCTTGACAAATATTTGTAACTTGAAGTGGAATGATTGGGATGTGCGCATGCCAGTGGTCCTTTGGGCATACAAGACTACTTGTGAGAAGCTGACAGGCCAAACCCCATTCAGATTGGAATATGGGAAGGAGGATGTAATGCCCATGGAATACATTGTGCCAAGTTTATGGATTGTAGCAATTACAGACATGGCTGATAGCGATACTATGGAGGAGCGGCTCACGCAACTCGTAGAACTAGAAGAAGATCGATTCTTGGCAAGCTTTCATCAAAAGGGGTAGAAGGATTGTGAAAAGGCATGGCATGATCAGCATATCAAATAGTGCACCTTCAAGAATGAATATTTGGTATTTCTATATGACAGTAAGTTTACAAACTTCCCTGGAAAATTTCAAATGCATTGGCTAGGACCCTATGTTGTTAAGGAAATTACCGATGGTCGCACAATTTAGCTCACAGAGCTGAATGGGGAATTATTCCTAGGAAAGGTCAATGGTATTCGATTGAATATGTACAAGCGTAATCCTTCCCCTACACAATGGCTATATGATTGTAGGACAGTCTTAGTACTCCAGGCAGCTGCAAGGAAGTACAGGACTATAAAATACATTGCTTGAAAGTTGGAAATCCAAAGTGAGCAGGTTGTCCGACGAATTGAAGTGAGGCAACGAGGGGAGCTACACCAAAGGAGTTGTACCACGAGGTTGGTTGTTGCGTGGCCTGGCTAAAAAGTGAACATTGGAAGCACTGTAGATGATTGGATGGAGAAATTTTCATTAAAAGGATCAGGGAAAACACATTTATTAAGCATATCTTTGGAAATATGCCACCAAAGATGCATTAATGACTGGGAATTGAAGGTAATGGTTGGATTTGAATTCAAATTCATTTATAAATATGGCATGTCACTTTATATTCAAACACTTTGCTTCCTGAGAGTTTTCCTTAAGATTTTCCACCTTGCTTTATGTCAAGTACAGAACTGTATGTCTGATCCATATTGGGAGGAACTCTTTTCATGACTGGGGTTGGTAGAGATGCCTGAATATTTTTGTAAGGGTTTTTTGGACAAAATGACTACAAATCCCTCTGATATTGAGGTAGCCCCATTTGTCCCTATAGGATTTCTGACTACGACGCCTAGGTATCCCAGACCTAAGCCTTCTTCTTCCAATGCAGGAGACAAGAAGCAGAAGAAACCTCAGCAGGTCCCAGTGAAGCAATCACCGCAGAAAAACCCCACAGAAATCCACCTGAAGGGGAAGATGGATCAGTCACAGTAGCTGACAGAAATGAAGAATTTGGATTAGGAAGAACTACGCAAATGGATAGAATAAATTGATGCTAAGGAGGGGGAGCCGATGACTCAAATGCCGAAATATATTCCGCCACGAAAGAACATGGCTAGAGTACCCAAAGATCTAGACAATGTGAAGTTCATGGTGTCCACACCAATATTTCCAGAGAAAGTGATGTTTGAGGGTGCATTGTTGGCCTACATACTGACACTGATGGAGGATTGGAACTTAGGGGACCATGAGAAGTTCCCTCAGTTGGCGCCAAACAAATACCTGTCGGAGGTCTATTATGAAGAGTCGGAGGTCAAATGGTTGGAGCCAATTAAATGGGTCACTGGTGTTGGGCACACAGAGCTCCTAAATATGCTCTGGGTACCGCACTTCAATCATACCAACATAAACACCATCTGTGTGTGCCGATTTCTAACACTAGTCCATGATGGGTGTCTCTGCCTGGGAGAACACATCCCCATAACTGACATGTTGATCCATCAAATTACATTGTTGCCTTGCCAAGGAGTGGACCCTACCAAGGAATTTGGAGGAAAAACGCAAGAAAATAAGCTCGCAGACCAAATGATGAGTGAGTTAGGTCTGATAAATAAGTCACGCAAACACTAAATCCACTCTATCTCGGATACCGTGATGCAGTTTTTTGCATAGATATTAGCAGGAAAGATAATGCATAAGTGTCGCACAGACGAAGTTCGGCACCGGTTATCTCTTAGGCTACATAGTGTGCCTAAGGAGTCCAGTATAACTGGGATCAATATTTATGCAAGGAGTTTCTAGAGAATTGTAGGGATGCCTAGGATGAGGGAAAGCCATTCCATTAAATCTTGTTGCTACTACTGATAGCATTGGTGGCCTGGAGAATACCCGAGGACAGTCAGTTTCCTCCACATGACTCGAACCTCCCAGAGACAGTGAATTTTGCTTATCTCTGGGCTACCAAGGACCCCATGTGCATCACATAAGTGAGGATATTTTGGGTTCTCTTTGAGATGGAACTAAGGATGGTGATTAGCTAAAGGCCGAGGCTATCACCCACATTGCACGCACATTATAAAACCATAGCTAACTTTAAAGTGGATTTTTCACGCGAAAAAGGAAGCCATGATGATATGGCACAAGTTTTCGTACTTGGTGGCCGAGGAGGATATAGAAGGGGTCATCAAAAAGTGTCTAAGTGAATGTCTCACCCCTTTAGATGTCGGCACAGGTACTAGTAAGATCACTGAAAGATCAACCGCACAGACCACGAAAACAAAGAAGAAAAAGGAAGCACAGAAGGCTTCCACTTGGGAAGAAGTTGCACAAGAGAAAGAAGAGGCAAACAAAGAAAAATAAGCACAAGAGACAACGATGTCGCAGGCCACAATTGATGTCAAGAAGTCTGAAAAGGAGAAAACACTGAAGGAGGAAGAAACAGAGGAAGACAATGAAGGGGGTGTGGAGTTAGGATCACCCTTCATGGTCAAGGAAAGGAATAAGCAGACCTCAACTAGGCCGAGAAAGAAACAAAAGTAAAAAATATCAGCAGGTGCAACCCCTTTGGTCCTCACTGAAGGCAACTTAGATGAGATAGGAGATGTGATCCATGACATGACCATAGCTTTTTGGAGCCATTTTGAGGAACATTACTAGCAGGCGTTGGGAAAGGTTCAGCAAGACCTACGTGAGTTGCATGTCCAAATAGGTATGTTACAAGTGAGTGTGGGACAAGCGAGCAGGAAGCAAGTGATCCTAAGTCAAGTGAGCAGGGCAGTTTTGGACACATAGATGACTTTGGATCTTCGTGCCATTCAACTACCAGAAGGATCTTTGTGCACCAAGACAGAAGAAGAAAGGGCCCAACTGATGTAGATGAAAAACTTGGGCTTAAATCTCGTGGCACTCCCAATTCAGACCCAACATGAACTAAACCAAGGGGTGTATGATGAATTTAGGATTCAAGAGAAATGCGCACTACTGATAATCAGTGAAGTCAAGACAAACAACCAATAGATTTTTTAGGAGAAGGTGCAGGCACTTAAAGAAAAAGAGGAGATCACAACGTGGAGCCAACAATTGGAAGCAGCCATTGCACAGGCTTGCAATGAGCTTCCAGAGCTCAATATCCCAGCAAAAGCGGCCTCCATGAAGAAGATTCAAAAGATGGTTGTTGCAGTGAAGGAGTCCAAGGATCTAATCGGTTGAATCTAGCTTGAGTTGCAACTGCAAATTTCAGAGTTACAGCTTAAGTTGCAGCCCACTACTACTCTTGAAGTTCAAGAGCAATGCAAAGCTGCTATCAAAGAAGGAATGGAAACCTTGGAAGATGCAGTCAAGGGCTACACTAAGTTGTTTGTGCAGGACATGGAATTGTGGACCTCACTGCAGGAGGATCCCACTCTGCAAAATATTATCGCAGACATCAAGGAGAAGCAGCAGCAATTCGATGAAATCAGGTCGATAGCGTGGACCTTAGCACCAATGCAAAGGTTCACCAGACTACAGGAAGGAAAGTTAATTCAGAATGAGATCGACGATTTGTGCCACAAGGAAATGATCGTCACTTTGAGGATGCAGCCATGGATAGATGAGACCAACCAATTGACTATATTTGTACAGAGTAAGCTCAAAGGGATGCAACATAATAAAAGGACCATGGGCCTTGCAGTTGAAGTCCCAACTACTAAAAAGTTGTCCAAGGAGGTGCAACAAGCTGCTACACATGGAAGAGTAGACCTGTAGGTTTTGAAGCTTGAATTCAGCAAGCTACAGGCGAAGATTGAGGTTCCAGCAGAGTGACTCAAGGATGAGTCATGAAATTGCGTTAGGGGCTTGTTGGGATAGGGTCCCCTCGGGTAAAATTTTGTAATTAATTTCTGTATACTTGTAAAGTCTCCAGGTTTTGAAGGAGTGGAGTGCGAAGGTCATAGGAGGCAAATGGGGCACCCTTGGTTTTTAGAAGATACGAATTTTTGTTACCCGCCCATGGTCTGCGAACCATGGTATTGTAAAAGAGAAAGCTATATATAGAGGAGTCATAGTGAGTCTGGAAAGTAACTTGAATAGAAGATCATTGATTGGGAAAGTAAGCTAAGGCAGGGAAGTTTGTTTCCTGTACTTAGGAAAAGGGGAAGTCTCCTGCTACTGAGTGCACGGAGACCTTGGTAAGTATGCAGGTTGAATGTGAAGGCCCCTGCAGCTTAGTGCACAGGGAAGAAGACTCTATAACGGAAAATAATATATCTAATAAAGACTATTTTGAGCCATAAGTGTGTATCTATGTATCTGTGTTTACTTTTGCAATTTATGTATATTCGCTATGTTATTCTGAATTTATATGAAGAAATGCTTAACTGATATGCGAAAGTAGCAGATCTTCTTATTTACTTATTGTTATGAATGTTTAAAGAATTTTGCGAAGGTTTAGATTTGGTTTCTACAGGTTACTTCAATTATCTATATTGTAAGTGTCACACGGAATGAGTTATATTTGCGGACAAATCCAACCTTCCTAGGAGTCTAAGACTCTCTAATGACAAACAAACCAAACAAGAGCTATCCTTCTCTAGATACACATTATTCTATGAGAATTCAAATGTTTTCGATCTTACCTTAGGTCCAACGCTTGTTGTAGCAGTCCAGCCCTGCTGATCCAGATGAGCTCCTCCTTCACTTTCAGACCTGCATACACTAACAAAGCAAACGATTACATAACACCTGAATATTCATCATAAAACAAAGCATATTCATCACATAGACCAAGGAGTACATGAAATAATTCATTAACAACAAATCATTGAGAAGAATGGACTTATTTGTAATAAGGAAACAAAAAAGGAACCATTACAACCTGAGCCTTGGTGTTGTGCAAGCTCCTCCCAGGGTCCAACAAGAGATTTCCTCTACTTTGACAAGCTCACCCACTCCCACTATGGCAACAAGGAAGGATAGTGATCTTCTCCTCACAAGTCAACAATGGAAGTCCTAATTCCAGCAACATTTACCCTTTAGAATGTTCAGCTTTCAACCTCCCCTCCTTTGGCCCCAGGCCTGTATTTATAGTATTCTAGAGGA
>APFE031410183.1:0-22399 GCA_000404065.3 Pinus taeda | reverse complement strand
GCACTACTACCTTTATTTAAAAGTATTTCTGAGTCGGAAGAAGGAATTCGAATTGTGATTGATGTTGGGAATGATTTGCAGCTCATATGGTACTACTATCTATGTCTAAATTCATTCTTTTTATGTGAATTCTTATTTGATCATTCTTGCTATTATTGAATATATACATGTGTTTTAACAACAGTCTTTATACTTTCCACTACTGGATGTTTACAGCTTGCTTTTCTTCTAATCATACATGTATCAGTAATATAAAAAGAGAAGTGTAACAATGTTTTATTAATTACTTTGTTCAACTATTTGAATGAAGCAATTATTATTTAAATGAATGTCTATGTTTATTGAATAGTGTCATCTATATGCCTATTGACGAACACAGATCATCAAATGTTGCACTTAAGAATAGAAGCTTCCCGGGATAGAATAGTCATTTATGTTTTCGCTTATAGATTAAGTCCTCCATTCATTATCACTTATTATAAAACCAGTCACTCATCCACCCCTTTTATTCATTACTAGGAAATTGGTCCCATTATATCCAGTCGGAGCCACCATCCCAAACGAAAAAGGAGTTGTATTAAGGTCCAGACCGGGTGGTTATCCCCCGATGTTGATGCAACGATTTTCGGCCCATCAACAATTTTGGCGCCAGAAGGAGGGCTGTCAACTATGAATGGCGAGTAAATCAAAACCTACAGACCATTCTCAGAGTAAATCACCCTCCACCTCCCCTCGAACCCCCCATTTGCATCCTGAAACACCAATGTCCAAACGAGAAGAAGAGGGATCAACTACCACTGCTCAACCCCATCATACTTCAGAACGTTTAAGTCCGGAGTCCCCTGAAGTTCAGTCTCTCATCTAGAAACTTCAAGGCTTTTCCATATCTCCTCAGAGATATGAAGTATCTCAAGGTAGTGAGACTTCGCAATTCCATCTTCCTCACCCTCTCACCAAACTTCAAAGCGAAAAACTCGGCATTGAACCTGCTAAGTTGCCTTTACCACAAAGGAAGAAGGCTAAAAAGAACACTGAAGGTTCTGGTAGTGAGACCTTTTCTCCATCATCTTCCATCTCATCCTCTCCAGTGTGAAGTCAAACATCCACTTCCCCATTACATATTGTTGTTCACCAGGGATCACCACCTTCAACATCACAATCTATTCAGTCTTCAATACTACCTCCTCCCCAAGCATCTGGAACTCCACCGGTAATCGTTGGTACTCCCAAGATGGCTCAGAATCCATGGAACAGTCCTGGTGCGGTCACTATGCCTGCACCATTACATCCATTACCTGATTATCCTGAGAAGTGGTTACCAAAGTTTAATCCAGATGCTAGAACATTAGCTGAGGAACACATAAACAATTTCATGTTGTCATTTAATCTAAAAGGAGTAACAGAAGAAGATGTTGTAGTTAGGCTTTTCCCCTACACGTTACAAGGATCAGCTGGGTCTTGGTACTTTTCCCTACCCTCTGGATCCATTACCAGCTGGAATATCTTTCAGGAGCAGTTTCTTACCAAATATGGCGATGATAGATCCTTGGCAACACTGATTAATGATCTTTCAAATCTAAGGATTGAATCTAGAGAACCGGTTAAGGAGTTTAACTCTCGATTCAATAAGCTCTTGAATAAAATCCCTACCGATTCCAAGCCAAGCGAGAAAATTAGAAGCGAGTGGTACATCATAGCCTTACCTTCAAATATAGCCATTTTTTTAGATAGGGCTGGGAAACTAACTTTGGCCGAAAACATGAAAGAAGCCCTCGCTATGGAAAAACGTATAATCGCTTTCAAAAAGAAAGCTGCTCTCAAAGATAGGAAATCCAAAAAACTTTCTTTTAAGGATGATTCAAAGAAGAAAACCCCCAAGGATCCATACGATATGGAGGGCCTACAAAAGGTCCTCAAAACAATGTCAAATGAAATGGTTTAAATTAAAAAGCAAGTAGCAGAAACTTCAACAAAGAAACCATATAGGAATTTTAAGAAACCTGAGTCAAAACCACCAAATGTTATATCTAATGTAGATTCAGATCCTGAAGAAGAAGAAGATGAAACAATTTCACCATCCAATGAATTCGAAGAAGAGGAAGTTGTTGAATACCATGGAATGTGGGACTTCATATTGCCTAACTCCGATACAGAAAATGAACAAGAAGCTTTTCCTGCGACTACTAGGAGTAAAAGTGCCCCTGAACCTGTCCAGGCAAGTTCAAAGAAAAGGAGTGCAGGTACTAATACTACAAAGGAAAAGGTACCCACAAAGAAGCCGGCTGCAACAGTACCTCAAAACCAACCATCGTCCTCAAATATACCTTCAACATCCAAGACGTTGGTAGTATCGGATTTAATGGATTACAATATTGTTGATGATATGAAGAAGACTAAGGCAAACATCACCATGTTTGAACTTAGCAAATTAAAACATCAGCAAAAAATTGCTTCTTAAGGAACTAAATGCAGTTCCTTCTTCTCCTCTTCCTAGTGCTAAAGCTGCTAATGATTCAGGAAAACCACCTTCTGGTAGAGTTGAGGCCACTGATACAATTGGAGACAAATCAAATTCCCATACCCCCCCTTTCCTCTTAACCTACGAAATCTATAATCGAAATCTACACAACTGTTTGATTGACTCAGGGGCATCCTCTAATATAATGCCAGCTTCAGCTTGTTCTAAACTGAACATAGAACCCCAAAAGTCTTCAATTCATATTGTGTAGTTAGACAGAACCAAAGTCCGGGTCTTAGGGGAAATAAACTCTGTGACTATCAGGTTATCGGCAGATCCACGAGTAGTTCAAAGAATTGATATCTTAATCGCTGATATACCTGAGTTTTATGGTTTAATCTTGAGCAGGGATTGGTCTGAGAAGCTCCATGGGTATATTTCTACCGATTGGTCCCACATGTGGCTACCCTATAAGGGAAAGCCAAATCAAATAAAAATCAATCAGGAGAAACATATGACTCATACTGTCACAGAATTTGAACAGGAGAATCAACCAATAGCATTTAACAATAATATTTTGGGGAATTACTCTTCTGAATCATTCTTTGGCAATTATATTTCCCAACCATCTCCTTTTTCAGTAAACAATTTCACATCCCAAATCGAAAACTTTTCACAAACCGATAGATCAAGATGTGTTAATGTTGCTGAGAATACTGTAAATAAAATTGTTGATAATTCTTTATTTTGGTCTTTATATTTTGACGGATCTAAATCCAGTGAAGGATCAGGAGTAGGGTGTATTTTAGTCAGCCCCGAGGGAGAAAAAAAATGCTTTCTTGTAGGTTAGAATTTGATTGCACGAATAATACGGCTGAGTATGAGGCCTTGGTGCAAGGACTATATAAAGCTATTGGCCTGAAAGTTCAATATTTGAAAGTGTTTGGCGATTTAGAGATTATCATAAAACAAGTCCGAAATACAATCCATTGTCTCTCTAGTCACCTTAAGCACTATCAGTCTTTAGTCCAGGAGCTTATATCTCATTTTTTAGCATTCAATATTTCACCTATTCCCAGATCCCAGAATGTAGCAGCTGACTTGTTAGCCAATGTTTCTTCTAAACTCCTACCTTCCAAATATTATAGCCCAAATAGATTTTTAGTAGAGTTGATTTTTAGACCATCGATTCCTGAAAATTTCACCAATTGGTGAGTGTTCAATCACGATGAAGACATCTTACATTTCTTGACTTCTGACAAGTCCTACAATGATCAGATCCTTGATGAAAGCGATCATGATCTTCAGATGAAAGAAAAGCATGAGGAAAACTCGATACCAAGACCTGTGGTTAAACTTGAAGATCTCTACGATATTAAAGATAGGTTTAAACACGTAACCAATTCAAAACTCCAAAGTTCTACCTTAAGATTTGAATTGATAAATCTTGGTACTGAGCAGAACCCTCAAAACATCAATTTAGGACTAGGGCTTTTTGTGGAAGAAAGGATAGCATTCATTAGATTATTAAGAAAAAATAAACATGTCTTCGCTTGGAAATATGATGACTTAAAACCATGCGATACATCAATCATCCAACATACCATTCCAATGCTTTTTGAACAAAAACCAGTTCAACAAAAGTTGAGAAAAATACATCCGAACTTAGAGAGTCAGATAAAATCATAACTCAATAAACTCTTGAAAGCTAAGATTATTTTTCCGTTTCGGCACTCAAACTGGGTTTCCAATATGGTGCCTGTTAGGAAGAAAAATGGTGACATCAAGATTTGTATAGGTTTCAGAAATCTGAACAAGGCAAGCCAAAAAGATAATTTCCCATTACCTACCATGGAGCAGATACTCCATTCAGTAGTAGGTTCTGAGCTAATGTCCTTTTTAGACGGGCTTTCAAGGTATAACCCAATTTTGGTACATCCTGATGACAGACTCAAAACTACCTTCAGAACAAAATGGGGAACTTACGCCTATCAGAAAATGCCTTTTGGACTTGTTAACGCAGGAGCTACGTTCCAAAGAGCAATGGATATAGCCTTCAGTGGATTGATCAACAAAACAGTAGTTGTCTATTTATATGACATTACTGTATTTTCCAAAAAGAGATCCAACCATTTACATGATTTGAATCAAATTTTTGAACGCTGCAGAAGGTATGGTATTTCACTCAATCCGAAAAAATCCTTCTTTGCTCTGAATCAAGGAAAGCTCTTGGGCTTTATCATTTCCAAAGATGGTATTTATATTGATCCCGATAGGATTAAAGAGATTTTTGAAATCCCATTTCCTCATAACAAAAAATCCATGCAGTCATTTTTAGGTCAAATTAACCTTGTCAAAATATTTGTTCTCGATTTTTCTCACATCATTTTACCATTACAAACCATGATTAAGAAAAATTCAGTGTTTAGATGGGGATCTGCAGCAAAGGAAGCATTTGATTCAATCAAACAATCAATAATTAATACCCTCGCTTTAAACACTCCTAATTTTTCTAATCATTTCATATTGTATACTATCGCGTCCGATTCATCTTATGCAGCGGTACTCACTCAGATTAATGATCACAACTTGGAAGCACCGATTTCATTTGTTAGTTCAAATCTTCAAGGTGTGGAACTAAATTATTCTGAAGTTGAAAAAAAATCCTTCGCTATGTATAAAGCTATCAAACATTACAGACCCTTCCTTTTAAAAGCCCATACAAAAGTTATAATTCCTTTTTCTGCAGTAAGGCAATTACTGATCCGAAGGGAATTAGGTGAGAAAAGGGAAAATTGGGTTACAACACTTCAAGAATATGACTTGGAGATCAAGCCAGCAAAGATTGTTAGAGGCCAAGGTTTTTGCAAGTTATTAGCAGGAGCATCCAACATTCAAGAATCAGGTGATACTGAACATATTGAAGAAATCAACCAGATAAGTATCACTAATTATGAATCTCAATATGCAGACTTGATCTTTTATTTGAAAAATGGATATGCACCTCCTAATATTACTTATAAAAACAAACGGGCCACTAGATTAAAGGCAAAAAACTTCATAATCATTGATGATGTACATTTTAGGAAAAATTATGATTCAGTTTTATTAAGATGCCTTGAAAAACCTGAAGCACAAAAGGTTTTGCAGGAGCTACATGATGGACCAGCAGGAGGACATTTTAGAGCTGACACAATAGCCCACAAAATCATTCATGTTGGATATTATTGGCCCACCCTATTCAGAGATACTCATGAATATGTGAGGAAATACCGAAGTTGTCAAATCTCCAGTGGAAGACAAAGAAAACCAGCTTTCCCTTTGCAACCAGTCAACATTGATCAACCTTTCAAGCAATGGGGATTAGATATCATTGGGGAAATAACTCCACAGTCCTCCAAACAACATTAAGTATATCCTTACTACTACTGATTACTTTACCAAGTGGGTTGAAGCAATTATGTTAAAGACAACAAACTCTGAAGGAATTATAGAGTTTATAGATCAATTCATCATTACCAGGTTTGGTGTCCCAAATGCTCTTGTTTTCGATAATTCATCTTATTTCTCCGGAAATTCCATGTTTGAGTTCGCTATTAAAAGAGGATTTAAATTGAAATATTATGCAAATTACTATCCCCAGGGTAATGGTTTAGCAGAGTCTACCAATAAAAATCTAGTCAAAATTATTAAGCGAACTATTGAACATAATCATAAAAACTGGCACAAATCTTTATTATTCGCACTATGGGCTGATAGAATAACGCAAAAGGCCTCCATAGGTACTTCTCCATTCAATCTTGTATATGGGAAAGAAGCAGTACTACCAACCAACCTAGTGCTTCCTTCTCTAGCCCTAGTTCAGTTTATTGAAGAAAGCCCCTCTTCTTCTATCCAACTCAGACATGATCAAATCTTAAAATTAGAAGAAGAAAGAGAAAAGGCCAAAATTACTCATGCAAAACATCAGCAGATAATCAAGTCATCATTTGATTCAGCTTCATCTATTTCCAAACAATTACAGGTTGGTGATCTAGTTCTGAAATGGGACAAAGCCCATGAGGATAAAGGTAAACACACCAAGTTTCATAAGATGTGGCTTGGACCATTTCAGATCAGCGAAAGGATAGGCCATTCGACATTCATATTACAAGATCTATCAGGAAAGAGGGACTCTCTTCCTGTTAATGGCCTCATCTTAAAGAAATTCTTCAATTGAGGAGGTAACCCCTTCTCTTTTAATTTCAGTAGGATTTATAGTTTTTTAGGACCATTAGGAAATAAAGTTGTAAGATATATTCTATTGGCCTTTGCTATATTGAAAAGTTGCTCAAAAAAAGTAGTTTTGATATTTACTTTTGAAAATAGAAGCCTTAAACAAAAGGGCCAATTTCTAGGAAATTAGGTATATTCACATTCTGAAAACCCCATTTCATTTTTATCAAATCTTCTTCAAACTGGACACAAAAGGGTTATCAATATCAAAATAGAAACTAATTCAATCTTAGCATCTTCAACTCTTACCTTGTCATCCATTCTGTCTTAAGGAGAAAATTGTCCATCCCATTCATCCAAGTTTATGATTACTCAGAGTGTAATTCTAAAATATTTGATATAAAAGATAAGGGGTCTTATCACAAGCCTTCTTACCATCATCATTGGGAAATAGTGTAACCGAAATTACCAACACTGCATACCAAAACAGGGTAATGGCTTATAAGCATAAGACAAGGGGTCTCATCACGAGCCAACTTGTTCGGTTAGATTACAACCAGTGAATGGCATTGTCAAACAGTTGGCCACCAAACCAGGACAATGGCTTTTTATCTTAAAAAATAATAAAGAAGAAAAAGAAATACAAAATATGAAAGAATATTTTGAATTCATTCTTTTAATCATACTCTGAGATGGGCGGGATCATGGACAGTCAAATGGTTAAAAGGTATTCCTGTCGAAACTATGAACGTTTGCTAGCAGCAGAGGCTCTACCTATGACAAAGGAGTCAATTAACAAGGCTAAGTTGGAAAGGTTTTTTGTTTTATCATTATCAACCAGTAGAGGCCAATTTAAAACTTAAAATGTATTTAATTTTAACAAGAGAAGAAATTAGCAAGAATAGCTTTTATTATATTCAGAATGTATGTATACTTAGTTATATTAGAATTTTCCTTTTTGATAAGATTTCTATATAAATAAAGTTTAAGTATTTCAATATTTCTCGAAGATAACTGTTTTTCCCAGCTAATCGCCAATTGTTGTGCTATACAACAACCCCCCATTTCATAAAATTTTACTTTCAAAACTATAATATGAAATGGGTCCCTTATTAGATTAAATTGGTATCAACTTATCATTCCTCAAAAGGTCCAGAAGCAAACAAAACATTATAAAACCTTTTGAGTAAACATATAATCAGTCTTATAATAAAAATGAATAATTCTTTATTATTGCGATAAAGCGATCGGAAGATCGCATATCGCAATAACAAAGGATGCATAACAAAGGACCCATTGGTTTTCCCCAATGCGACAAGCGCGAATAACTATCGGCTATTGGGAAAATAAGCAATCATAACAAAAGGCCCCTCTCCTTGCTCCGATGCGATATCGCTATCGGCGATCGGGGAGTGCGATATGAATACCACGAAAAGTCTTCTCCTAAAAGCTCCCGATGTGAATTAGCGATATCGCTATCGACGATCGGGGATTCCACAATGACATAAATGAAACCACTCAAGCATTCCTCCGATCCTCGATTGCGATAAAGCTAAGCGCGACTTTCAAAAAGGATTGACAAGAATTGGGTATATTGTCTTAAATTATTATTAAAAGCCTTTCTCTTCCCAATAGAGATTCACTTGCGCCCAACCGCCAAAAAATCAAAGCCATGCTTAAATGAACTATTCGGCGAATAAAGGATATGATGAGCATTTAAATGATTGACAGGTTTAAACGGCCAATTAATGGAGTAGTTATGCCGAAATCTCTTTAGAGATTGTATCCGTGGGAGCCTTATGTTAATCTGCCATTATGCATTGATTGGCATAATTCTTTCATACTTGATTTGCGCCATCTATTCTTTGCATTACGTTCATTTTATTTCCTGTGCAGAGCTTCCCCGCAGTAGCGAATTTAGGCCAAATGGGGAAGAAATCTAAGAAATTTGGAACAGCTTCAGCGTCCATGGTAATAGGACAACATACTGCTGATCCGAGACCAAGTAAAAAAGGATTAATCTCAAACACCACATGTCTTGGTCTCGGTAATACTACTTGGCAGAGCATCTACAATCTGGTCAAGGCCGAAGAACCTCAGGAAACATCGGTACAAGCTACAGTAGGATCAAACCGGAAATCCGAGGCTACTCTAAAGGATTTGGCCGATTCTTACCTACACAGGATAGCGGCTCGAGAGCAAATTCTTCCATACACAGATGTGGCAAGATGGGTAGTTGAAGAAATTCCAATTACGAACATAACATTCTGCACTATTGATGGGAGAGTATTCGGTTCATTTTAGCCCAATGATTTGAGACAAATGTACCATTTGCTCAAACCAGAGAAGAAGTATAACAAAGCATTTTTGGAGAAGTTCAGAGATGAAAATGAAACTGAGTCAGCGCCTATACGGGAATGGAGACAGAACCCAGCGAAACACAAACATGAGTCTTCGGGTAAGTACTCTATTGATTCCTTGTGTTCTCCTTATTGTTATGCTGGAGCTATGATGTGTCGAATTTAAGGGTTGCATGACTCCTCAAAATTTTCCATAGAGATGGTACCTTTAATGGAAGCAGCATGCAATAGTGAAATCATGGATTGGGGGAATATATTATCTGATAAATTAGCAACACCTATTCATGAGTTCAGAAACAAATCCTGTGTTACTGATAGATTCGTCCCTCCATTTTACTTTAGTGCCTACATCTTAGACACCCTCTGTTTTAATTCTGAGTTTCCTGTGTTGGGGTGGAGATGGACTCCATAGGACCCCATGCCCATTCATATCTATCACCAGAAGTTGTGGAAAGCCCATTATAAACACCATCTATATCAAATCTGCAATGGATTCATGTTACCTATTTACTATGCAATTTTTGATAAACCTACTCCTAAGATTTCCTCTCAAGCAGAGATTGACCTGACAGCCTCAAGAACCTGGTTCGGAGAAGAAAAATTTACTTATGTAAGGGTTTTCGGCAGTCAGGCTAGGCCTCATGTCCTCCCCTTGTATATACCAGACAAACTATTGGCTCGAGAGATAGCATATCAGCTTACATTCGCATCAGCTACAAAGACTCTAAGGAATTCAAAGAAGCAAGTCTGGCCTCCTTTTCCTCTAAGGTGTGGTGTCTACACTTTGCATGACTACAATCATGCAGAGAAAGAGGCGGAAAAGATTAATATACTGAATCTTGCCACTCTTCCTAACAGACGCTTTGATCCAAACAAAGTCGTCTATAATGTTCTAGAACTGGCCAAACTCACTAAATTTGAACATAAAAAAGATTAGTTTAATGACCTATTCTCCTCGGCCAAGTTGTTATTTCAGGTGTAAGCGATAGCTAAAATGAGATACCACGACGACGGGTTAGTTGAATTTAACAAACTTAGAAAGCAGAGGCTGCAAACTCTGCCTCTAGATTTGTTAGTCACTACCCCGATGACATAGTCAAGCGAGCCTGAACAGCAACTTACCAATGAACCTCCTGCTACATCAGAATTTTTGAAGAAGTCCAAAGAAGAGAGCAGAAGGAACTTCAGAGGAAAGAACAAAAAGAAACACAGAGGAAAGAGCAAGAGGAAGCACAAAGCACAGAACAAGAGAGAATATGTGAGGAGGAACAGAGAAGGCAGCATGAGCAGAGTAGCAAGGATGTGAATGTCGACACTCAGATTGACCCGAGATTTCTCCAGGAATGGCAACAATTTGATTCAATCATAAGCAATTTTGAGAGCTCAAAGGATGCTGATACATCCAAAGCGGCTGATACACAGGATACAACATCAAAAGAGGTTCCAAGTGAAGGAACCAGTGGTATACCCCCTACTACAGAATTAGAAATAATTCCCAAGGATCCTTCGGATCAAATCATTTTGCAAGTGGAGGATATTCCACCATTGGATGCCTTCTATAGCCCAAAACACAGGATTGTAATAAAGCGACAGCGGAAAAGGAGAAGGATTGATCAACCTTCCCTGTTCCCTGAACAAACAGTGACAACCAATGTAGTTTGGAAGGAGGAATTCGATCCTTCCGATGACCTGACAACGTTGTCCCAATATGCTGGAGCCTATTTGGCTGCCACCATGGACAAGGCATCGGAGGTGAGCAATTTGTTAAAAGAAAAGAATCAGGCCATTGCTTCATTACAAGCACAACTATCGGAGGCACATCAAAAATCAAAACAACTACACCAACAATTGTCCATGCAGCAACAGTTAAATAACCAACTGAACAAGCAGTTGCATGAAGAGAAACAGAGGGCAGATTCGGGTACGATTCAGAGACAGAAAGAACTATCGGAGGCATTAACAAAATTGAAGACAATGAATGAACAGATGGTAAAGACAAAAGATGAGCAAATTGCTCAATTATCAGCTCAAATAGAGAAGTTCAAGAGTCTTCCCCAGCATGGTGATTTCAGAGCAGAGGCAATACAGATTAATAAGGCACTGATAACACAAATAAGATTGTTGTGTCATAAAATTGCTCAAGTTGAACCTCTGTGTGACATAACAACATCTATAATAGATAAATCAGTTAATGCCAGACAAGACTTAGAGCAGGCCGATGAGACCTTAACGGATTTTCTTACTTGGCAGGACACTAATGAGGGACAGGCAGCGAACTTGCCTAAAATCTTAGAATCCCATAAAGAAATTCTATTCATGGAGTGGCAGTCCCAATTGATGAAGGCAGAGAGAGCGGTTTCTAGATGCAAATTATCTACGAACAATTTGATTGAATTGATTAACAATACTCTCTATTTATCTAACATGATCTCTCAATGTACATGAGGTAAATTACTATTAGCCAAAACATTGGAGTAATCATGTTACCAAGAGCTAGAAAAGAATGGGAGATTGATCACAGGGATTAAAAGTTTAACTTGGGACACCTATTGGTTGTTCCAAGTAAAACCAAACAGCCAGAGAGCCGCCCTCAAGTTCCTAACGGATGCAATCGGGTGTATCATTCCCGATATACACGATGCCACCTATGCTGCTCAAATCAATTCTCGTCTCAGCCGCCCTCAAGAAGTGGAACCAATGCTCGCGATATGCCAACTCAGGTCAAAAGGAAAACAGCCAGAGTGATGAATCATGCTACCGACTACCAGATTGCTGTGGAGGAGATATTCAAGATCGAGTTATACCAATTTAGTAGCATTTTAATTTTGTAGTTTGTTAGTTTAATTTAGTATTTATAGACCCTTTCATGTATTTAGAAAGGGTCGTAAGTTTTTGTATATGACTTAAACCTGAAGTTGCACTACTATACTTGAGGCATATTCTTTTATAAAGACTGGACAAATTATTCCAATTTTGGTAACGAAGCTTTTATGTGGATGTGCACTATTGACTTTATTTAAAAGTATTTCTGAGGCGGAAGAAGGAATTCGAATTGCGATTGATGTTGGGAATGATTTGCAGCTTATATGGTACTACTATCTATGTCTGAATTCATTCTTTTTATGTGAATTATTATTTGATCATTCTTGCTATTATTGAATATATGCATGTGTTTTAACAACAATCTTTATACTTTCCACTACTGGATGTTTACAGTTTGCTTTTCTTCTAATCGTACATGTATTAGTAATATAAAAAGAGGAGTGTAACAATGTTTTATTAATTACTTCGTTCAACTCTTTGAACAAAGCAATTATTATTTAAATGAATGTCTATGTTTATTGAATAGTCTCATCTATATGCCTATTAACAAACACAGATCATCAAACGTTGCACTTAAGAATAGAAGCTTCCCGGGATAGAATAGTCATTTGTGTTTTCACTTATAGATTAAGTCCTCCATTCATTATCGCTTATTAGAAGATCGGTCACTCATTCATCCCTTTTATTCATTGCTAGGAAACTGGTCCCATTATATCCAGTTGGAGCCACAATCCCAAACGGAAAAGAAGTTGTATTAAGGTCCGGACCGGGTGGTTATCCCCCGATGTTGATGCAAGGATTTTCGGGGCATCAACATTTTTGGCACTAGAAGGAGGGCCATCAACTATGAATGGCAAGTAAATTAAAACCTACAGACCATTCTCAGAGTAAATCACCCTCCACCTCATCCCGGACCTCCCGTTTGCATTCTGAAACACCAGCGTCCAAACGAGAAGAAGAAGGATCAACTACCACTGCTCAACCCCATTATACTTCAGAACGTTTAAGTCTGGAGTCCCCTGAAGTTCAGTCTCTCATCCAAAAACTTCAAGGATTTTCCATATCTCCTCAGAGATCTGAAGTATCTCAAGGCAGTGAGACTTCGCAATTCCATCTTCCTCACCCTCTCACAAGACTTCAAAGCGAAAAACTCAACATTGAACCTGCTGAGTTGCCTTTACCAAAAAGGAAAAGGGCTAAAAAGAACACTGAAGGTTCTGGTAGTGAGACCTTTTCTCCATCATCTTCCATCTCATCCTCTCCAGTGCGAAGTCAAACATCCACTTCCCCATTACATATTGTTGTTCACCAGGGATCACCAACTTCAACATCACAATCCATTCAGTCTTCAATACCACCTCCTCCCCAAGCACCTGGAACTCCACAGGCAATCGTTGGTACTCCAAGATGGCTCAGATTCCATGGAACAGTCCTGGTGCGGTCACTATGCCTAAACCATTACATCCATTACCTGATTATCCTGAGAAGTGGTTACCAAAGTTTAATCCGGATGCTGGAACATTAGCTGAGGAACACATAAACAATTTCATGTTGTCAGTTAATCTAAAAGGAGTAACAGAAGAAGATGTTGTGGTTAGGCTTTTCCCCTACACTTTACAAGGATCAGCTGGGTCTTGGTATTTTTCCTTGCCCTCTGGATCCATTACCAGTTGGAATATCTTTCAGGAGCAGTTTTTTACCAAATATGGCGATGATAGATCCTTGGCGACACTGATTAATGATCTTTCAAATCTAAGGATTGAATCTAGAGAACCGATTAAGGAGTTTAACTCTTGATTCAATAAGCTCTTGAATAAAATCCCCACCGATTCCAAGCCAAGTGAGCAAATCAGAAGTGAGTGGTACATCACAGCCTTACCTTCAAATATAGCCATTTTTGTAGATAGGGCTAGGAAACCAACTTTAGCCGAAAATATGAAAGAAGCCCTCGCTGTGGAAAAATGTACTATCGCTTTGGAAAAGAACGCTGCTCTCGAAGATAG
This sequence comes from Pinus taeda, assembly GCA_000404065.3. Lineage (NCBI taxonomy): Eukaryota > Viridiplantae > Streptophyta > Pinopsida > Pinales > Pinaceae > Pinus > Pinus taeda. The sequence goes on along the minus strand of APFE031410183.1, from coordinate 8,540 downwards.
GAAACCCAAAAGAGTTTCTTTCAAAGATGATTCAAAGAAGAAAACCCCCAAAGATCCATACGATATGGAGGGTCTACAAAAGGTCCTCAAAACAATGTCAAATGAAATGGTTGAAATTAAAAAGCAAGTAGCATAAACTTCAACAAAGAAACCATATAGGAATTTTAAGAAACCTGAGTCAAAACCACCAAATGTTACATCTAATGCAGATTCAAACCCTGAAGAAGAAGAAGAAGATGAAACAATTTCACCATCCGATGAATTCAAAGAAGAGGAAGTTGTTGAATTCCATGGAATGTGGGACATCATATTTCCTAACTCCGATACAAAAAATGAACAAGAAGCTTTTCCTGTGACTACTCGAAGTAAAAGTGCCCCTGAACCTGTCCAGGCAAGTTCAAAGAAAAGGAGTGCAGGTACTACTACTACAAAGGAAAAGGTACCCACAAAGAAGCCGGCTGCAACAGTGCCTCAAAACCAACCATCATCCTCAAATATACCTTCAACATCCAAGACGTTGGTAGTGTCAAATTCAATAGATTACAATATTGTCGATGATATGAAGAAGACTAAGGCAAACATCACCATGTTTGAACTTAGCAAATTAAAACATCAGCAAAAATTGCTTCTTAAAGAACTAAATGTTGTTCCTTCTTTGCCTCTTCCTAGTGCTAAAGCTGCAAATGATTCATGACAACTACCTTATGGTAGAGTTGAGGCTACTGATACAATTCTAATTGGAGACAGATCAAATTCCCATACCCCCCCTTTCCTCTTAACCTACGAAATCTATAATCGAAATCTACACAACTGTTTGATTGACTCAGGGGCATCCTCTAATATAATGCCAGCTTCAGCTTGTTCTAAACTGAACATAGAACCCCAAAAGTCTTCAATTCATATTGTGTAGTTAGACAGAACCAAAGTCCGGGTCTTAGGGGAAATAAACTCTGTGACTATCAGGTTATCGGCAGATCCACGAGTAGTTCAAAGAATTGATATCTTAATCGCTGATATACCTGAGTTTTATGGTTTAATCTTGAGCAGGGATTGGTCTGAGAAGCTCCATGGGTATATTTCTACCGATTGGTCCCACATGTGGCTACCCTATAAGGGAAAGCCAAATCAAATAAAAATCAATCAGGAGAAACATATGACTCATACTGTCACAGAATTTGAACAGGAGAATCAACCAATAGCATTTAACAATAATATTTTGGGGAATTACTCTTCTGAATCATTCTTTGGCAATTATATTTCCCAACCATCTCCTTTTTCAGTAAACAATTTCACATCCCAAATCGAAAACTTTTCACAAACCGATAGATCAAGATGTGTTAATGTTGCTGAGAATACTGTAAATAAAATTGTTGATAATTCTTTATTTTGGTCTTTATATTTTGACGGATCTAAATCCAGTGAAGGATCAGGAGTAGGGTGTATTTTAGTCAGCCCCGAGGGAGAAAAAAAATGCTTTCTTGTAGGTTAGAATTTGATTGCACGAATAATACGGCTGAGTATGAGGCCTTGGTGCAAGGACTATATAAAGCTATTGGCCTGAAAGTTCAATATTTGAAAGTGTTTGGCGATTTAGAGATTGTCATAAAACAAGTCCGAAATACAATCCATTGTCTCTCTAGTCACCTCAAGCACTATCAGTCTTTAGTCCAGGAGCTTATATCTCATTTTTTAGCATTCAATATTTCACCTATTCCCAGATCCCAGAATGTAGCAGCTGACTTGTTAGCCAATGTTTCTTCTAAACTCCTACCTTCCAAATATTATAGCCCAAATAGATTTTTAGTAGAGTTGATTTTTAGACCATCGATTCCTGAAAATTTCACCAATTGGTGAGTGTTCAATCACGATGAAGACATCTTACATTTCTTGACTTCTGACAAGTCCTACAATGATCAGATCCTTGATGAAAGCGATCATGATCTTCAGATGAAAGAAAAGCATGAGGAAAACTCGATACCAAGACCTGTGGTTAAACTTGAAGATCTCTACGATATTAAAGACAGGTTTAAACACGTAACCAATTCAAAACTCCAAAGTTTTACCTTAAGATTTGAATTGATAAATCTTGGTACTGAGCAGAACCCTCAAAACATCAATTTAGGACTAGGGCTTTTTGTGGAAGAAAGGATAGCATTCATTAGATTATTAAGAAAAAATAAACATGTCTTCGCTTGGAAATATGATGACTTAAAACCATGCGATACATCAATCATCCAACATACCATTCCAATGCTTTTTGAACAAAAACCAGTTCAACAAAAGTTGAGAAAAATACATCCGAACTTAGAGAGTCAGATAAAATCATAACTCAATAAACTCTTGAAAGCTAAGATTATTTTTCCGTTTCGGCACTCAAACTGGGTTTCCAATATGGTGCCTGTTAGGAAGAAAAATGGTGACATCAAGATTTGTATAGGTTTCAGAAATCTGAACAAGGCAAGCCAAAAAGATAATTTCCCATTACCTACCATGGAGCAGATACTCCATTCAGTAGTAGGTTCTGAGCTAATGTCCTTTTTAGACGGGCTTTCAAGGTATAACCCAATTTTGGTACATCCTGATGACAGACTCAAAACTACCTTCAGAACAAAATGGGGAACTTACGCCTATCAGAAAATGCCTTTTGGACTTGTTAACGCAGGAGCTACGTTCCAAAGAGCAATGGATATAGCCTTCAGTGGATTGATCAACAAAACAGTAGTTGTCTATTTATATGACATTACTGTATTTTCCAAAAAGAGATCCAACCATTTACATGATTTGAATCAAATTTTTGAACGCTGCAGAAGGTATGGTATTTCACTCAATCCGAAAAAATCCTTCTTTGCTCTGAATCAAGGAAAGCTCTTGGGCTTTATCATTTCCAAAGATGGTATTTATATTGATCCCGATAGGATTAAAGAGATTTTTGAAATCCCATTTCCTCATAACAAAAAATCCATGCAGTCATTTTTAGGTCAAATTAACCTTGTCAAAATATTTGTTCTCGATTTTTCTCACATCATTTTACCATTACAAACCATGATTAAGAAAAATTCAGTGTTTAGATGGGGATCTGCAGCAAAGGAAGCATTTGATTCAATCAAACAATCAATAATTAATACCCTCGCTTTAAACACTCCTAATTTTTCTAATCATTTCATATTGTATACTATCGCGTCCGATTCATCTTATGCAGCGGTACTCACTCAGATTAATGATCACAACTTGGAAGCACCGATTTCATTTGTTAGTTCAAATCTTCAAGGTGTGGAACTAAATTATTCTGAAGTTGAAAAAAAATCCTTCGCTATGTATAAAGCTATCAAACATTACAGACCCTTCCTTTTAAAAGCCCATACAAAAGTTATAATTCCTTTTTCTGCAGTAAGGCAATTACTGATCCGAAGGGAATTAGGTGAGAAAAGGGAAAATTGGGTTACAACACTTCAAGAATATGACTTGGAGATCAAGCCAGCAAAGATTGTTAGAGGCCAAGGTTTTTGCAAGTTATTAGCAGGAGCATCCAACATTCAAGAATCAGGTGATACTGAACATATTGAAGAAATCAACCAGATAAGTATCACTAATTATGAATCTCAATATGCAGACTTGATCTTTTATTTGAAAAATGGATATGCACCTCCTAATATTACTTATAAAAACAAACGGGCCACTAGATTAAAGGCAAAAAACTTCATAATCATTGATGATGTACATTTTAGGAAAAATTATGATTCAGTTTTATTAAGATGCCTTGAAAAACCTGAAGCACAAAAGGTTTTGCAGGAGCTACATGATGGACCAGCAGGAGGACATTTTAGAGCTGACACAATAGCCCACAAAATCATTCATGTTGGATATTATTGGCCCACCCTATTCAGAGATACTCATGAATATGTGAGGAAATACCGAAGTTGTCAAATCTCCAGTGGAAGACAAAGAAAACCAGCTTTCCCTTTGCAACCAGTCAACATTGATCAACCTTTCAAGCAATGGGGATTAGATATCATTGGGGAAATAACTCCACAGTCCTCCAAACAACATTAAGTATATCCTTACTACTACTGATTACTTTACCAAGTGGGTTGAAGCAATTATGTTAAAGACAACAAACTCTGAAGGAATTATAGAGTTTATAGATCAATTCATCATTACCAGGTTTGGTGTCCCAAATGCTCTTGTTTTCGATAATTCATCTTATTTCTCCGGAAATTCCATGTTTGAGTTCGCTATTAAAAGAGGATTTAAATTGAAATATTATGCAAATTACTATCCCCAGGGTAATGGTTTAGCAGAGTCTACCAATAAAAATCTAGTCAAAATTATTAAGCGAACTATTGAACATAATCATAAAAACTGGCACAAATCTTTATTATTCGCACTATGGGCTGATAGAATAACGCAAAAGGCCTCCATAGGTACTTCTCCATTCAATCTTGTATATGGGAAAGAAGCAGTACTACCAACCAACCTAGTGCTTCCTTCTCTAGCCCTAGTTCAGTTTATTGAAGAAAGCCCCTCTTCTTCTATCCAACTCAGACATGATCAAATCTTAAAATTAGAAGAAGAAAGAGAAAAGGCCAAAATTACTCATGCAAAACATCAGCAGATAATCAAGTCATCATTTGATTCAGCTTCATCTATTTCCAAACAATTACAGGTTGGTGATCTAGTTCTGAAATGGGACAAAGCCCATGAGGATAAAGGTAAACACACCAAGTTTCATAAGATGTGGCTTGGACCATTTCAGATCAGCGAAAGGATAGGCCATTCGACATTCATATTACAAGATCTATCAGGAAAGAGGGACTCTCTTCCTGTTAATGGCCTCATCTTAAAGAAATTCTTCAATTGAGGAGGTAACCCCTTCTCTTTTAATTTCAGTAGGATTTATAGTTTTTTAGGACCATTAGGAAATAAAGTTGTAAGATATATTCTATTGGCCTTTGCTATATTGAAAAGTTGCTCAAAAAAAGTAGTTTTGATATTTACTTTTGAAAATAGAAGCCTTAAACAAAAGGGCCAATTTCTAGGAAATTAGGTATATTCACATTCTGAAAACCCCATTTCATTTTTATCAAATCTTCTTCAAACTGGACACAAAAGGGTTATCAATATCAAAATAGAAACTAATTCAATCTTAGCATCTTCAACTCTTACCTTGTCATCCATTCTGTCTTAAGGAGAAAATTGTCCATCCCATTCATCCAAGTTTATGATTACTCAGAGTGTAATTCTAAAATATTTGATATAAAAGATAAGGGGTCTTATCACAAGCCTTCTTACCATCATCATTGGGAAATAGTGTAACCGAAATTACCAACACTGCATACCAAAACAGGGTAATGGCTTATAAGCATAAGACAAGGGGTCTCATCACGAGCCAACTTGTTCGGTTAGATTACAACCAGTGAATGGCATTGTCAAACAGTTGGCCACCAAACCAGGACAATGGCTTTTTATCTTAAAAAATAATAAAGAAGAAAAAGAAATACAAAATATGAAAGAATATTTTGAATTCATTCTTTTAATCATACTCTGAGATGGGCGGGATCATGGACAGTCAAATGGTTAAAAGGTATTCCTGTCGAAACTATGAACGTTTGCTAGCAGCAGAGGCTCTACCTATGACAAAGGAGTCAATTAACAAGGCTAAGTTGGAAAGGTTTTTTGTTTTATCATTATCAACCAGTAGAGGCCAATTTAAAACTTAAAATGTATTTAATTTTAACAAGAGAAGAAATTAGCAAGAATAGCTTTTATTATATTCAGAATGTATGTATACTTAGTTATATTAGAATTTTCCTTTTTGATAAGATTTCTATATAAATAAAGTTTAAGTATTTCAATATTTCTCGAAGATAACTGTTTTTCCCAGCTAATCGCCAATTGTTGTGCTATACAACAACCCCCCATTTCATAAAATTTTACTTTCAAAACTATAATATGAAATGGGTCCCTTATTAGATTAAATTGGTATCAACTTATCATTCCTCAAAAGGTCCAGAAGCAAACAAAACATTATAAAACCTTTTGAGTAAACATATAATCAGTCTTATAATAAAAATGAATAATTCTTTATTATTGCGATAAAGCGATCGGAAGATCGCATATCGCAATAACAAAGGATGCATAACAAAGGACCCATTGGTTTTCCCCAATGCGACAAGCGCGAATAACTATCGGCTATTGGGAAAATAAGCAATCATAACAAAAGGCCCCTCTCCTTGCTCCGATGCGATATCGCTATCGGCGATCGGGGAGTGCGATATGAATACCACGAAAAGTCTTCTCCTAAAAGCTCCCGATGTGAATTAGCGATATCGCTATCGACGATCGGGGATTCCACAATGACATAAATGAAACCACTCAAGCATTCCTCCGATCCTCGATTGCGATAAAGCTAAGCGCGACTTTCAAAAAGGATTGACAAGAATTGGGTATATTGTCTTAAATTATTATTAAAAGCCTTTCTCTTCCCAATAGAGATTCACTTGCGCCCAACCGCCAAAAAATCAAAGCCATGCTTAAATGAACTATTCGGCGAATAAAGGATATGATGAGCATTTAAATGATTGACAGGTTTAAACGGCCAATTAATGGAGTAGTTATGCCGAAATCTCTTTAGAGATTGTATCCGTGGGAGCCTTATGTTAATCTGCCATTATGCATTGATTGGCATAATTCTTTCATACTTGATTTGCGCCATCTATTCTTTGCATTACGTTCATTTTATTTCCTGTGCAGAGCTTCCCCGCAGTAGCGAATTTAGGCCAAATGGGGAAGAAATCTAAGAAATTTGGAACAGCTTCAGCGTCCATGGTAATAGGACAACATACTGCTGATCCGAGACCAAGTAAAAAAGGATTAATCTCAAACACCACATGTCTTGGTCTCGGTAATACTACTTGGCAGAGCATCTACAATCTGGTCAAGGCCGAAGAACCTCAGGAAACATCGGTACAAGCTACAGTAGGATCAAACCGGAAATCCGAGGCTACTCTAAAGGATTTGGCCGATTCTTACCTACACAGGATAGCGGCTCGAGAGCAAATTCTTCCATACACAGATGTGGCAAGATGGGTAGTTGAAGAAATTCCAATTACGAACATAACATTCTGCACTATTGATGGGAGAGTATTCGGTTCATTTTAGCCCAATGATTTGAGACAAATGTACCATTTGCTCAAACCAGAGAAGAAGTATAACAAAGCATTTTTGGAGAAGTTCAGAGATGAAAATGAAACTGAGTCAGCGCCTATACGGGAATGGAGACAGAACCCAACGAAACACAAACATGAGTCTTCGGGTAAGTACTCTATTGATTCCTTGTGTTCTCCTTATTGTTATGCTGGAGCTATGATGTGTCGAATTTAAGGGTTGCATGACTCCTCAAAATTTTCCATAGAGATGGTACCTTTAATGGAAGCAGCATGCAATAGTGAAATCATGGATTGGGGGAATATATTATCTGATAAATTAGCAACACCTATTCATGAGTTCAGAAACAAATCCTGTGTTACTGATAGATTCGTCCCTCCATTTTACTTTAGTGCCTACATCTTAGACACCCTCTGTTTTAATTCTGAGTTTCCTGTGTTGGGGTGGAGATGGACTCCATAGGACCCCATGCCCATTCATATCTATCACCAGAAGTTGTGGAAAGCCCATTATAAACACCATCTATATCAAATCTGCAATGGATTCATGTTACCTATTTACTATGCAATTTTTGATAAACCTACTCCTAAGATTTCCTCTCAAGCAGAGATTGACCTGACAGCCTCAAGAACCTGGTTCGGAGAAGAAAAATTTACTTATGTAAGGGTTTTCGGCAGTCAGGCTAGGCCTCATGTCCTCCCCTTGTATATACCAGACAAACTATTGGCTCGAGAGATAGCATATCAGCTTACATTCGCATCAGCTACAAAGACTCTAAGGAATTCAAAGAAGCAAGTCTGGCCTCCTTTTCCTCTAAGGTGTGGTGTCTACACTTTGCATGACTACAATCATGCAGAGAAAGAGGCGGAAAAGATTAATATACTGAATCTTGCCACTCTTCCTAACAGACGCTTTGATCCAAACAAAGTCGTCTATAATGTTCTAGAACTGGCCAAACTCACTAAATTTGAACATAAAAAAGATTAGTTTAATGACCTATTCTCCTCGGCCAAGTTGTTATTTCAGGTGTAAGCGATAGCTAAAATGAGATACCACGACGACGGGTTAGTTGAATTTAACAAACTTAGAAAGCAGAGGCTGCAAACTCTGCCTCTAGATTTGTTAGTCACTACCCCGATGACATAGTCAAGCGAGCCTGAACAGCAACTTACCAATGAACCTCCTGCTACATCAGAATTTTTGAAGAAGTCCAAAGAAGAGAGCAGAAGGAACTTCAGAGGAAAGAACAAAAAGAAACACAGAGGAAAGAGCAAGAGGAAGCACAAAGCACAGAACAAGAGAGAATATGTGAGGAGGAACAGAGAAGGCAGCATGAGCAGAGTAGCAAGGATGTGAATGTCGACACTCAGATTGAC
>APFE031410180.1:3412-37928 GCA_000404065.3 Pinus taeda | reverse complement strand
ATGTTCAGTATCACTTTGTGAGGGATATGATAGAAGACAAAAAGGTGTTGCTGGTAAAGGTGGACACTTTGAAGAATACTACAGATGCATTGACAAAATCTGTTAGCTCTAAGAAGTTCTCTTGGTGTAGAGAACCAATGGGTGTTTCAGGGCTAGAAAAATGACTAAGCTCTCCTGTGGCCCCCTGTGGAAAGAAAACAACAAGTGGGAGATTGTTGGGTTGTGTTATATTCTTTCCACATAGTTAACAGGGGGTTTGAGGGGTACTCGTAACCCCACTTTATGGGGTCCTGGGCAGCGGCCTGGAAAATTTTGGTTTTGGACCCTATGTTAGGTTGGGCAGACCCACCTATGGTTTTGTTCATGATTTTCGCACATGTTTTTTGGATGCGATGGTTTTCAGTCCATGGTTTTTGATGCGATGGTTTTTCGGTCCATGGTATTGGATGCTTCAACATGTATAAATATTTATTGTGACATTGAAAGGAACATAATGAAAAATCAAGTTGGTAGTCCTAGTTTTGGGATCCTGTGGGAAATCTCTGCGTATATGTGTTTTATGTGTTATGCTCTCGCATTTTTATGTTTCATGTGATTTAGAATTCGTATGCAGGTAATTTCTGTACGGGGTTAAAACCTACACAGGTAGCATCACGGTCTCCTTGAACCTAATGATCGATTGTGTTTCTTATTTTGGCTAGCTAAATTCATTGTTTAATACATCCTGGATTGCCACTATTTCTGCATTCAGGTGATTGCTCTAGTACTTTATATACCATGTCAACACACATTCTTGTAGCACACTAAGTAGAGGAGCCTTTTTGATGTTATCATCTATTACACCTTGGGCTTCCCATATAGCCTTTACCATGAACTAGAATAGATCTACTTCCTCATTTCCTATGCCTATAAATACCGACAACTTGATCACACTCGCCATTCCAACCCTTGGTGGTGGCATAGGTGGGGTAGGTGAAGATGGGTTTGATGTAAGTGAAGTAGGTGATGGTGTGAATGGTGGTGGTATTAGTGGAATGCGTTGCTTTATCAATTGTACTGTGCTTCTCGGAGAGAAGCTTGCAAGCTCCTCCCTACTTTCTCACGAAGTGAAATTATAGGACTGTTTTCTAATCCTTTTGACCCTCGATAGCCTCTTCCACTCCTTGTTACCCTAGACATCAATGGATGCGCATAACCCATTTTTCACACAAAAAAAATTTAATCCAAGTACTTCACACTAAAGCACACAATGTCTCAGAACTTCTTACTTTTATTTATCTCCTGTCAATACAACCATATATGCCTTGCGCACTCAACTGCAAGGGTTCACGCACACAGCTACGAACTCTACCAGGCCTCTGCACACACAACTGCAGAGCCTCTATCTATCTATCAACACCCTTGACATGCAAATGAGAATATTGCCTTCATAAACCCATAATATTCAATATCAAAACCAAAAACTGACTTCTACCCTTAGATCCTTGCTCTATTTATACATCCCCATGGTCTGCGGACCATGGGCAGGTTGACCCACTTCCTATTTATTTATATTATTTTTGGGCAGACAACCCTTTGACTTGACTCATTACAATTCACGCTCTTTGCACCTCGCAGATCTTTTACCATACTTTTACCCAAAATTGTGGGCTTTGAGCCCCAAAATCGTTACGTGGGCCCTTCATTACCCAACACTAGCACTTAGAGTTTTATCACGTCTTTTGAAATTGAATTTGACCGTTCCCCCCACTTCTGAGTCATTTTTTTCTTTCTTGGTGGTATATTGTCACAAATCTTGTCCTTAATTCATGTTTTAAATGCTTGCCACCTACTCCTTTTTGCCTTAAATTGGACATTCCGTCATGAACAGTGACACCAATGATCACTTCCCAGCCTACCCATGTGGCAGTGTAACCTTGTATGCACTGTCGAGATCCTTGTGACATGTTGATTCTTCGTGCATCTCCCTTATCGCGCAGCTCCCACACAGACTATTTTATAATCTCACGCTCTCTTCTAACCCCCTGGAGTGCTGAGACTGTGCTTCCTACGGCTAGTCAGGTGGTCACACCATCTATGCGAGACTTCAATTCGACTTCCAATATAGTCCATCGACACTCCTCAATTTCCATTGCAACAACTGTCACCATGTGTTCTACCTTATGTGGTGTGCTCCACTTGTTATTGTGTTTGGTAAGGTGCTGTCTCAACCATGGTAGCAAAGTCATAAATTCTCGGCAACAATCTTCTAATGTAGTGGTATGACCATCCGTATCTTGCATTTTCATCTTTGGTTTATCGACGAGTCATGCTTGCATGACCTTGTTGTCCAGTTTTTTGATCTCAACATCCATCAACATGCTTTTCTTCCTCAATAGTACCAGATCTTCTTCGATTTCACAAAGTCTAAGGTTCCCTCGTCAAATGGCTTCCTGAATCCTTGTATGGTCGTGCTCGTGTAGTTGTGTGATTCCTTTGTCATGTTCTTTTCGTGGTGCCATAACTATGGGAGATATTACATGTGGATTCCTTTTGGTATTCCCTTCAAAAATTGTAGTTTCTAATCTGTTTCACACCTTTGGAATCATCTCTGCACTCAGGTTTTTGCACATGCTCCTATAGGCCAATCGAACTGCTAGTGCGCAGTTAGTTTCGCCTGGTGGACATTGTTCAACACTTTGCACACCCTATCGAATGCTTCCCTATAGATAATTGGTAGTGTGCGTCACCTTTCTTGTTGTTGCGATTTGTTCTAATTCTCTATTCTCGGGCTGGTGTGCACTTGTGCGGGCTGTGTAGCATATGTTTGTACCCACCAAGAAAGGTGGGTGTGCAAGTTGTTCTGTCAATGTTGATTGACTTTCATTCGAAGTTGGGGTTTGCCAAAATGTAGGCACATCATCCTTCTACATCTGTGCTAGTCCTCAAAACTTCCTTGATGCGTGCCCCACCATCATGCGATTGTTGCATGCAGTGCCCTCTTTAGCACATCGAACTGCTACTGTTCTAGTACTATACTTTCAAACTTTCTCACAAATTCATCCATTACTAACAATCCATCATATGTTAGCAACTCCCTTGCCTCTGTGGTCATGCAATGCAATGATCTAACCATCATGTTGCAATTAAGCATTGTTACTTCATGCAGTTGATTCTTCCATTTCTCTATCTCTTCGTTTGAATCTAAAGTGCAGGAGATTTCGTGCTCCCATGAAATCCTTCCATCTGCAGTTGGATTCACCCAATATTCTTCTCATGGAGTTATCTTTTAAATACAATCAAGATCATCATCACTATCATCGTCGTACACCGGTTTAGTGTATCGCACTCCTTCGGTTGGGTCTGGCGGTACTGCCACGTGTAGTGACTTTTTCTTAAAGATCGTTGTGCACTTCTTCAAGTTTATGAATCCGTTCATCTCAGTGGCCCAATATATTCCTAGTAGCATGGGATAGGGATTGTTGTCATCGAAAATCTCTATTACATCAAAACCCACCTGTGTGATCGTGTCTTCAATATCGACCACGCGTAGTTCTCCTGACCTTGCACGCCTAGTGATGAGTTCCTGTAGCCCTTTGACTACCTTGTTGTCATGCAATAGTTTCATGCATGTCTCTAGAAACATAGTGAGCATTGAAGGATCCATCCCTAGTTCTAGTTCATCCTGGCTACCTGAAGAGGAGGCTACCATGAAGCTCTTATTAGCTTCCATGAATGTCTCCTTCATCCGTTCTAAGTCAAACTTGGGTTCCTTTGTAGGAGACTTGCAAACCCACATGCTTTCTTCTAGCTACTTCCCTTTTTCATCCCCCATGGTCATACTTCTCCTGAGCATCATATTCACATTTGGATCTTCTTCACATGGTTCAGACCTCATCATTTGGAAATTCTAGGCCGGAGGGGGCTAGAGTGCCCCCTTTTTGTGCATCCTTGCTATCAGCGAAGGGAAATCTTCTTCCTCGTGATCAAAATGATTATAGTACCATAAGTAGATGTCATGCTCAATGCTACTTATACCTTCAGTCTTAACAGAATTATCCCTCCCCGTGCCAAGTAGTTTGTGAACACAGGACAATGGTCCTTGTCATGCCCTTGGCCTTTGCATTTTATGCACCACACTTCCTCGTGCATCTCCAGCTGAGATGTCCTGTACTATTTCAAACTTTGCATCTCCAGACATAGATTCTATAGTTGCGCATGGATTTGTTGGAATCCTAACCCAGGGTCTTGTATAGGGGTCTCATGCAATCTCATTACCACTTCCAATCCTTTGGCCTGGGTGGAAAGTTTCTAGTGTGACAGCGCCATCCTTAAGTGTGGCATGAGTGAAGCCACAAACCATGCACGATTTTGTGTATCTTTTAGTGTCATATTGGCTTCACGGATCGTACTCTTCAGCCTTTGGTCCAGATCCCAGGGGTCTCACCTGACAGCATCATGATCTCCTTAAACTTGATGATTGGTTGTGTCTTTGATTTTAGCCTACTAAATTCCCTATTTAGCGCAGCCTGGATCTCTACAATTCCTACATTCGGTGGTCATTAGAATGCTTTATATGCCATGTTAATGTGAGCTCCTGCAACACGCTTACCAATGTTTCCTTTTTAATATTATCATCCGTGACACCCTGTGCTTCCCATATTGCTCTTACCACGAACCAGAATTGATCTGGATCTTCATTACCATTGCCTCTGAACATTGACATTTTGATCGCACTCGCCATACTAAACTGTAGTGGTGGCAGAGGTGGAGTGGGTGGAGATGAAGGTGATGGGGTTGTAATGGGTGGCAGTGTGGGTGGAGGTGGTAAATGCGAAATTATTTGTCTTATCAAACTGACCCCACTTCTTGAAGAAGCTTTCGCGAGCTCCTCCCTGCTTTCCCGCGAGGGTGATATCATGGGATTGTTTTCTAACTCTTCACTACTTCCACTTCTATAGATCTTCCCACTCTACGTAGTCCCAAAAATTAATTTATTTGCATTGTTGGAGAGGTAAATCCCCTCTACGGATAGAGGCGATCCCTACTAACCCAAAGGGGGTCTAGCAACAATCAAACAATGCGACACCGCAGGTTCCTAGTTGTAATTAACAAGTGGGTAAAAGAAACCTACTTGGGTTCCAATGCTATGTTTGTCGAAGAGATGATCCTCTCGCTCCTTTGCTCCAGCCGATCACAGTCCTCCACTATCCTCGCGGACGGACACCTGCACAAGCAAAGAGAGAAAACACAAGCGTAAAACCTACTAAAAACAACTATGTATCAGTCAGGAAGGATACAATTTACATTAATCATTCATAGGACAAATGGAAATGGAACCATAAGAGTAGTCATCTATCTTTATTAATCAGAAAATAGAGTAAGGTACAACCGAAGTCCTGACGCTGAGTCCTTCTCTAGAGGGTCCAGCCAGCATGTCTTCCAAGCATTCACCTTTGAAGCAAATCTCCCAAGTCAAAGAGGTCTCTCTCTCACATACAAGGCAACAAGCTCATAACCTTCCTCAAGCTCAAAAGCAATCCTCACACAACACACCAAATGCCTACAAAGAGCAACACTAATGCACTAAGAATTCCTCAATCAAAGTCTATATGTTCCAAACTAGCTTCTCATGGGCAATGGAGGAGGCTTATAAAGGAGAAGGAGTCTCCATGAATAGGTAAAGGATGAGCTTTCCCCCAAGATAAGTGGATGGTCAGTCGAACAGACATGCCAGAGAAAGGATGGCGACCTCAAAAATGCTAACAACCAAGTCTGGAGGGATCTGGAAGGTTGGTTGTTAGAACAAATTCGCCCAAACAGGATCAGCGCGGGTGAGACACTGAGCTGGCGCGCTGACATCGCAGATCAACTATAGAGGAGGTCTAGTCAGCGCTCAACAGGGCAATCGGAGGGTGCGCTATCCGTAAAATGGGACCAGCGCGGAAAACACGTGTGCTTCCGCACTGGCAGCGCAGCAATAACACTAACCTCCGCCTGTCAGCGCTGTTATTTAATTAACAGACGCGATGATTCATTTAACTTAGGCAAAGAGGGTTTTTTGGCCATTTTGAGGAGCATGAGCATAGGTGAATATGGTTTCACAACACAGTAGGGAGACTGGCATGATGGCAGTGACATTTTACTGTGTAACATTGTGTACTTCGGAATAGCAGGGCTCAATGGTATACTATTTTTTAATTTTGCATGGCTTGTTGTTTTTAAGCCATTTCCGCATTTTGCTCTGCGGAAATTGGTAAATTTCTTTAGAATTTGACCAAGTCCTACACTTTGTTAGTTTCTCTGTGTTTTAATAGTTTGAACAGCTTGCTGTTCCATTGCCATTTCTGAGATTTTACAGGGAAACAAAAAACATGGGAGGAAGATCAATTCAGAGAGAACCACAGGTATTGACAGTCTCTGATGCTGCACGGGAAATTTTGGCAAGAGCAGGTTGGTTAACCTATCTCAATCATTTACAGGAATCCAATGAGACCATAGCAATAGAATCCTTGTAGAACTTGCAAGAAGATCACTCCACGGTAAGGGGGAGACACATAACAGTCACCAATGACATAATTGTAGAGGTCTCGGGACTGCCAACCGCTGGACCTCTGTGGACGTTAAAGAAGGCGAGACTGCAAAAGATCATAAAAACCTTCTAGGATGAAGGCTAGAACCTAACAATCAGAGGAAAGGGGGTTCTACCAGCAGCATTAGGAGAGTCGTGGGCAGAATTGGCAAAGACTATTCAGAGCTACATCACCTGTGAAGGCAGGAAAGACGTGGTAAGACCACAACACCTTAAAATTTTAGCCATCTTAAAGCAGAAGTGCTATGTAAATTTACCTAAATTTTTAAATTCATTACTTCATGATGTTGCACGAAGCATGAAAAAGGCACATCATGTAGAATCAATGGTAAGTCACCATGGGCTGATATGGTTGATAGTTAGCCATAGCCTTGCCCAACAATAGAGCAACTGGGAAGAGATAATTGCCATGATAGATGGGGGATTGACCACGCCATCCCCAAAATGTAAGAATGCCACCAGTACACCAGATCGCCCATTAAAATGAAGGAAATCAGTCCGATTAGCACAGATTAAAGGGAGGCTGGAAAATTCCCAAGGGGATACCATCCAACCAGTAGAGATAGATGATTCAGGGGATGAGAAACCCCCACAATTAGAAGGAGAAGAAAATGAGAAAGGAATGCAAGGAAATGAGGAAGGAGAAATGGAGGAAGAAACTAAGCAACCTGAGAAGGAGGAGGAAACAGAGCAGCGTGAAGGCAGCCCATTGCAAAATCCATTGAGAGAAGATGAATTGGCCAAAATTTTGGCCAATATGGGCGAATATGGTCAACCTCTCAGCCCACCAGACCTCCATGAAGAACCAAAAGAACACTCTGCTCAAGATAAAAATGCACCCAAAGAATTACATGATGAGGAGGTAGAAAGGGAAATTCAGCGTGTTCATGATGAAAGTATGATAGGAGAGAAAAGTGATACAGAGAAGGAACAATCGGTTTGTAGCCAAACTACACCGGAAGAAATTTTGGAAGAAGAGGAGGTGGAAAAAGAAGTCACCCATGAAATAACAGAACCAGCTAGGGTTCTTACCTCTGAGCAACCCGAACAAAAAATCGAAGGAGCAACCCAAGAGGAAAACCAGGGAATTGGCCAAGATAGCAGTCGAGGCCCAAGTAAACAGACAATTGTTCCTTCTAAGGGAGTAGAAGAAATCAAACAATTACGAAAAGAACAACAAAGGTTACTAAATGTGATAGCTCGACTTCGGCAACAAATCAGGATTTTGAGGATAAGAAAGAGAACAAAGAGAACTTCTGGGGAAACACATGCAGCTACTCTGGTGAAACCCCCCAAGAAAAAGGTTCGAAAGACCCCTGTTCAGCCTGCTATTCAAAATCCTATTGAGGAACAATCTGTTGTTCAAATTGCTATCGAAGAGTAGCCTACTGTTCAAACCACCGTTGAAAAACAATCTGTTGTTCAAACTTTTGTTAAAGAGAAGACTGCCATTCAAAAGAAAAAGGAACAACATTCTATTGTTGCTCATATTGAAGTACAAATGGACGATATATTGACCAGTGACAAGGAAGTTCAGACAGAGGCACAACCCTATGAAAGGATGTAGACTATGAATGCAAAGCGACGCAATAGGAAGATTCAGGTGAACCTCCCGCTCACCACTACCATGTGGGATGGTGATTCGAGGATGGTAACCCTACGAGAGGGTTTGTTGCAAGCTCAGCAAACAACAGAAAAACTCATAGAACAAATGGTTCCTCGAGAAAGGTATGAAGAATTACGGCAATAGCTAAGGAATGTCAATTTATCCAAAAGCTAGGCCTTTGAAGGGTGGCAAAAGGAAGAAGAAAAAGTTGCAAAGGTAACTCATAGGTTAGATATAGTTATCAAATAGATGGATACCTTATGCTCTTTGTACACTGAAGTCCTAGCATGTAGAGCCCCTCCTAAGAATTATGCCTTGTTTTTAATGGAATGATATTTGCAATTGAAAATAAAGGTTGTCAAAGCAGGAACCCCTATACAGATTAATACCATTGATGATTTTATAAATTGTTGTAAGCACTACGGGGTAAAGGTTCAAAGATTACTGTGTGAATTCTATCTGCATAACCTTGTGTTAGACCAGGAGACTGAGCAGAACCCCGGCCCTTTTTTCGGGGATATCCAATTGTAGGCATTTATTTCGTTTGGGGTTAATCAAATTAAATGGCTTAAAGCCTATAATGCTTTCCAAAGACAAGAAAACAGATTAGACTTATGGGTACAAGCTGAGCCTAGGAATCCAGTACAGTTGTGGAGGAAAGATAGGAACCTCATGGGGACTCTAGGCGTGATTGAAGCATTAGGACCCATTCATACAACAATCAATCGACAGGGAATAGAATACTTTCTCACTATTAAAGACCTTGGCATTGATGCGGCTAAATTTTGATATTAGATCGCTAATACGAATATCCAACTCAGGGAACCATTTAATTATGAAAATTTTAAGTTAGCCGCCAACCATTTGCACCTCTATGGCGAAATCATTTTGAGGGTAGGGCCATCCTAGTTTGGATATAGATTCCGGAGTCCAATTGTTTGGCTCCCTGCACCTAGATACCAAGCCTTGTATGAGATGCCTGAGGGTCAGATAGGCCATTTTTTTGAACACCTAGTTATGCATCATGGCTGTAGACCACCACATGAGATCCCATCTCCAGCCTACTCTCTCACTTCCTTACATGTCAACTACAATTTTTTCATGAGGGCATGAAAAAGGGTAAGTAGGGGGGTGTGTGGAGTACTAAAGAAGGTATGTTTTTGGCGATTATTTTGGCATCTTTTCATTGAAACTTACAAACCCTTTTCATCATGAACTAGGTAGATAATAAGAAATTATGACAAGATCTATAAGATTAATGTGCAAAATGAAAATACTGACAATTGTCATTTCTTATGTAGCAAGAGGGAAAAACGAAAGACTGTCATTCCAAAGAAAAAAACAGGGCCAAGTTAACTATTGTCCCTTTGGTGGGGAACTACATGCAAACAAGGCGAACCAAATTAAAGCATATCATCCAGGGAAAGGAAATAGAGATATCAGCTCGGCGCAAGAAAGTAAAGGGATAACTGAGAGTCAACAGTTTGGTGAATCCCTCAGGATCCTTTGATCCTGACGGATCGTTGCTTTAACTATTTTTGCAACTAGACATCTCCTCCTTCGCCATTATAAAAAGGGGCAGCACCGTTAGCCCGAGGGTAGTCTGTTATGTTTCTATGTAGCTTTTCTTAAATTTGAGACTTTGATCATCGACTCTCGTTGAGAAGTGATCCGCTGTAATTCTGTTTTATGCATTAATACAAACTTGGTTGCTATTTCATCTTTGATCCTGGAATAACCTCAAGCAGTGTGTCCCTGGAGGCTAAGGGCCCAGCCTTGGTGGAACACTTGCTCCTGTATCATTATCTTTAGTTTGTGTGTGGTTTGTATTATCAGCTTGAATCGGTAATCTGGTGTGTTTTGTTATCTTATATTGCAGCTCTGTTATATTTCATATATCGTTCTTTCCAATAAGAAAGTCGTAATGTGCATTATGATCTTATAACGTATTGCTATTTCTTTAAAGTCGTTAATGTAACATCGTTGTTCTCTACAGAATGCTATTGTTGTTTAATTGCAGATTAATCAAGTTGTAACCTTCTTAAGCTAGTATTATTGTATTCGTCTATGGTTTATACTTCATATGATTGTTGTTCAATTGACATTGCGGTTCCATTATGAATTGTGATCGTTAGCCTTTCTAAACAGGATTAATACTTGCAATATCAAACTCAGATTACTGTTTTTGTTAATATCTCTGTATGATGTGTGTATTATTTATTTCAACACCGTAGGCTTTAAGCGTTGTTCTATATTTCATTGGTAATTGGTTGTCGTTCCATTTCTATTTGCTGTTCGATTTATCCTTTGAGTACTCTATAGGATAAGGTTGTTGCACTTTTTTCAATAGATTAAGGTGTTTCTCTTCATCAGATTTAGTTGTTGTTACATTTTCTAGTTGTTGTTCCATTTTTGTTGTTCCATTTCCTGTTATTTGCGTTATTGATTGCTTTGGCGTGTACAACGATCTAAAACTATAGTGGGCATTGGCATTTGCTGTCTAGTCCCTAGATTGATGATCTATTCCTTGATTACTTTTGGTTACATCAGTTTCTAAAGGGATGAGTTATTTTTACTGGACCCTTGACTGATACATTGCTTATTTTTCCGAATGAATGATTTAGGCTTCAAGGTATTTTGTTGTAAGTAGATTTTCTTTCAAGCATCCATTTACTCTTGTATTTTCTTGAGCACTATACTACTAGCATTACTCTGGCAAATGATAGCCTAAAACTGAGACACTCTTTGAAATAACAAAACGTTCCTATATTGACAAATTAATGTGAGGTAATTAGAGGTGAAAAAGACCCTTTTTACGACTCGACAGCCTAGGACACTAAACCAACTACTCCATCAACAAGAGATGTAGCCTGTGACTTTGATGTTGTCAGATCAGATGATGGCCTTGGAGCATTGAGTAATAACTCATATAAAGTTCCAAACTAAGAGTAAATGAGATCTACATACTAGGTACGAGCAACGATTTACTCCTCCGTGACACACCCACCCATAGCGATATCGCAAGACATTGGAGTGACGAATGATTTGGTAAACCATTTGGTTAGTAACTAATTAGCAATCTTGAATTTGATCAGGCATTGCCTACATCTCCATTCATGGATGTGATCGGAGATGTGGGTCGCAATATTTTTCTTGAGCGATGTAAGCAAATAGGTGTTGGTTTCATAGTGAATCAGAAATTGGAAATGCATGAGGAAAGCCATGGCTAAATAGTTGAAGTCATAACAAGTACTTTGAGCAAGCTCGATGTGCCACTTGGCTGTAGCACCTGTGAAAGTTCATTGGAAAAAATGAAGATGAATAGAATCATCAACGTAAGAATTCGAAGAGCACCAGAGGTGATGTGTAACCACATGGACTTGAGGATATTCTTTTGCTTTCCCATAGAACTTTGGACAATCGCTCGAGATCTTGGATGGGACCAGAGGCCAGTAAGGCAAATGAAGAATTGGATCATTTGTGAGGTCGAGACACATCTGGAAACTATAGTTTAGCTAAGAATGGCAATTGAGTATTGAAAATAATTGGAGGTTGATAAGCGGGTCCGACTGGAGGAGCCCATCCTTGCTAGTAACGATTTTGTCCCCATAGTGGAGGGTTCTGTCCATAGGGCATTTGATTTTTCCCCCACTGCAGGTTACCTTTCCTGTAGGGAGGATATTGACCTTGAAAGCCTTCAAATTGTCAAGCCATAGGTTGTTGATAAGAAACATACAGGTTAAAAGGTTGTTGAGCCTGTTGATCATGGACATATGGGTTTTTCACCTGTTTTCCATGGGCATATGAGTTTTGAACCTGTTGGCCCTAGAAATAAGGATTTTGGACCTACTATCCTTGGGCAAGAGGATTTTGAACTTGTTTCCCTTGGACATGAGGATTTGGGGCCTGCTGCTACAGGACTTGACCCTGACCTTTTCCTTGCAAAGCTTGACCTTGTTGATATGTATATAAGGGTTGTTGCTACCCAGGTTGGCCTTGCTACTATGACAGATGACCTTGTGGCTGCAAAAGTTGTCCCTGCGGCTGTAAAGGGGCCTTGCAAAGACATAGGTTGGGATGTTTAATGAACACACTGCATTTGCAGTTGCATGGTTTGTTGCAACTACTATGAGGTTTGCCCCTATGGCTATTGTAGTGGTCCTTATTCCTGCATCATTGGACCTGGCTGCTACATGGATGGCCCTTGCTACAATGAAGGTTTCCCTTGTTGCTGCAGAGGTTGTCCTTGCTGCTGCAAGGGTACTTGGAGAGTTCCCGGATTGAAACCTTGAAAATTTCTGAATTGTATCTGGCCATAGCCACCAGGAATAGTGGTTGGACCAGGCTAAACATATTGCCCAGGCTAAAAGATGTAAGGTGGATTTACCATTCCTTGGGAACCATATGGAACTTTTGTGGCCACAACTATCACTCCATTAAAACATGCTCTAATAGAGAATTTTCAATGGGTCCCCTATAAGGATGGTCTTTCATCTCTCCGAATGATTTGTTTCATCCCAGTGATTTCAACTCTATGGAGAGCCAAATCTTCCATTCACAAATGGGTAAAGACCTTTGACAAATCCCTCACTTAAGCCCTTCATTCCTATGTTTATCTAGATTTGTTTAACCCCTCAAAACCCTCATCGCATTATTATTCCCATCACAATGCCTTATAGTGGAAATCCTTCACAAAGCATTTTTAAATCCTTTTCGGGGCCTATCGCAATCAACACACGCCATAAGGGTTGGGCCTAATGGCATTATAAACCATTCATATTATATATATATATATATAATATATAATATATATATATATATATTAATATATATATATATATATATATATATATAATATGTTGGGTACGAAAGCCCGTCGCATCTCATAATTAGCCTAAGTCCAAGGTTTATATATATATGGCATGCCCCTGGCCTCTAGACCTGACGGCTCTATGAACTGCATTGTATATGGTCCGAACCCCTAATCGAATATCGCATATCGGTGGAGCCCGGGCCTTATACACAATACGCGCAGCGATATGGCAGACCCGTCGAACCATCAAATATGAGATATAAATATTTTCGAGTTCGAAGCCCTATCGCATATTGCGATCACCAGAGCCCCAGGCTTGTGCATATTGCAATATATGATAGGCCAAACCAGGCGACAGTTATAGACTCCAATATATAACATTTGAGGTCCGGCTTAAGCAATCAGGGCGGGATTATCTATGTTTTCATGTGTTTCCCAAATTTTCCGAAATAGCAAAGGGATCGAGTTTTCAATGTAAAAGGCGGGCCTGTGGAGTCCTGATAATGTAATTGCACATCGGGGAAGTGGAAGGCATGGGTATCGTGACCCGTGGAGGGGCCGATACCCGATTGCGATTTAAAAGAAGCCCTCAAAAACCATGCCAAGCCTATGGATTGAGCGGGAAATTGTGTGTTGACTGTGTTTTATGAGTAAATCCTTTTCACACTTATTCCCGTAGTTTATGAAAGTTAATTGAAGAAACGTTTGTGTTCTATGTGAATATCTTTGTTATAATGTTCACAATCATGAAGCTAATGATAGCTATCCTTGCAGGTAAGAAGCAAAGGACGTAGGAGGGGATTTGAAGGGCCATGTATGTAGAAGTGTTGTGTTTAAGGGTCTGGCCGCAAGCGTTTCAGGTCGGAACCCCACGCGTTGCCTATACATTTTGTAAGTAGAGTTGTCCCAGTATTCATTATGGGAAGGCAACAGACAATCACCCTTTTCACCAACATTTGTTCTCTTCCTCAAGAAAGGAATCGATCTAGCCATTATGCTTTCTACATGCCAATGGTCATGCTAACAATCCTACCTCTGTGTACTCGATTTGCATATCTGAAACAATGGGAAGATGAAGAGGCAAGGTAGACCTAGAGTCATGGGGCATTTGCATAAGTATTACCTCCAAAGAGGAGAAAGGGCTTTTGATTTTCGAGAAGAACAATTTTTCTTTATTGTGAATGAGGAGGATTGTTTTTAGGGGAAGAAGGAGCCTTTAGTTTTAGACTTATTTGATTGTTCTGATATATGTTTTAGATCAGAGTGTTATTGCTGGCATGAATGTAAATGTGATTTGTATTTATGCATATTGATGACTTACAATTCACATTAGTCTTGTTAAATTGAATGTGATTCAGTTTCATGGTTAACTTGTGAATGGTATTTGATTTGAAACTAAATTAAACATCAGTTGCAAGTTTAATTCCATAAAAGAATGTGGATTCCTATATGAGTGAATGGATTGCAATTTGGCTTTAATACAGTCTTGTCTAGCTGTGAATTCGGTGATTGATTCACTTGGACTTGAATCTATACATGATGTTTAACCTTCTTTATCATGCTCCTGCCAAACATATATATGATGTTTAAACCTCTGTATTATGCTTCTGCAGGATAGAATAGATTAGAGTAGTTAGAAGTAGTATAGATAGGATTTAATACATAGAGGTTAGATGTTTTATTTTGTTGATTTAATTGAAGTCTTCCTCCCAGAAGCAATCTTTCGACATGTTCAAACAGTTTATAGGTCCATTAAAACCCGTTGAAGCTAGCCATTCCAAATGAAAGTAGGTTTAATTGGGGCTTGTGATCGAGTTAGTTCCCCTTGTTGGCATAGCAAACATTAGACATGTCAACAAAATGGCACTAGAAGGAGGGCTTGAACCGACATCTCCAAATTTTCAAGATTTCATCTATAAGTTCCACGGATGGATTCAAAAGGTTTAATGTATGGATTGTAAAGGTCGAAGAGATCCTGCCACAAATTTGAAAGAGCCTCATTTTGAAGAAACAGAGACCCCCCTAAGTCCTATTTCTGAGTCACCCAAGGAAGAGAGATTGTGGAAGTATCTTGTCACTCAAGAACAACCAGTTAGAGAACTTACTCGGTTTTACGCTCATTCCCTCTCTCAGCTTCCCATCTTTCACTCTTTACCTTCAACAACTAAGAGAAAGCCAAGGATTTTTACCCTAAGCGAAGATACATCTGTAGCCACTCCTCTCGAAGATATTGTGCCAGAATCCTTGCAAAGTATCGACACCCTTTAGGAAGAAATTCCTAAGGATTCCCCTTCTAAAGGCAACTCCTCACTTGATTTTGAGAATCATAATGGCGAAGTCTCCAACCAAAACTTCCCTATCCATAATATGGACAACTTTCCTCCTCCAGGTGGGAATCAGTCTCCACCTCCTCCTCCGGGTGGGAATCAACCTCCACCTCCTCCTCTGGGAGCACTCCCTCCCTTGATTGCATAGGATGCTATAGTAGTACCTGGGTGGAAGCATCCCTTACCCAAAATTGCAGAAAGGGTGTTACCTAATTTTGACCCTGATCGGGAAGATACCGTTGATAACCATATTCGCTCTTTCTTCCTAGCCTTGTGCAGGTTGTGGTTTGTCGATGAAGATGTGGTGTGCCACCTATTCTCTTTTACTTTGACTAGTACAACCTCCACATGGTATTTTAGCTTGAGAATTGGGTCAACAACCTCTTGGGATGCTTTTCAGCAGGCCCTTTTAGACAAGTTTGGTGACGATAAAACACCTACATCCTTAATTTTGGAACTATCCCATCTGAAAATGGAAACCAACGAGAAAGTCAAGGATTTTAACATTTGATTCAACACCCTATTCAATAGAATCCCAACCATTGCTAGACCTACAGACAAAGTGCTCTTGGAGTTCTATGTCTCTGCTCTCCCTATCCCTACAGTGATGTGGGTTAAAAGGAGTAATGTTTTATCGATGAAGCGGTGAAAGTTAAAAATGGAATGATCAGCCTCACAACATGTCATTATACAACTGAAGTGAAGAAATCCTCCCAATCATCCAAGAAGAGTAGTGGGAGTGGCAACAAAGTGGCTAAGACCAAAGAAAAGGATGCCACATATGTGGAAGGTTTGCATCGAATCATTAAGAAACTAACAAACATAGTCATTGATATGAAAAGAAATGTTCGAGAGAGTACAAGTGGAAAGGGAGGAGATTATAATAACAAAAAACCCTTCAAACCTTTCTACTGGAAGAAAATAGAAGGTGATCATGGTCAGCTTGCATTGCTTGCTCCACCTAATGAAGGGGCTTTAAACACAGAAGAGTTGGCTCTTATTAGATCGCTCCTCAACAAAGAAGAACCTATACTGGAGCTCAAACTAGAACAAGGAGATGAGGTGGAATACTAAGTAGAAGAACCCTCAGATGAGGAAAGCCAAATTAATGTGTTGTGGGATTTCCATAGTGATGAGAATGATGATGAGGGAGATAAAACTGTAGAAATCAATGCTAATGAAATCCACACATGCAGTAAAGAGTTGCTTCCATGTGCGACAAAGCCCTTAGACCGAACAAAGCAAGATGTTCACCTTGTGAAAGCATCCACTCCTAGAGTTCCTGTTGAGAAGAGTAGACCTAGCAATCAATCCAAGAATACCCCTGTTGCAAGTCACCCAGAGAAAGAAAATGCATTTCCCACTACAATGAAGGCTACTCAAGATGGAAAACTCCCACTTAAGAATGGCAAAATAGGTATGTTTACTCTACCCTATCCTATTTATAACATTGATTACAATATTGTGGATGATCTCAAGAAGTCTAGGGCTAATATCACATATTTTGACTTGTTAAAATTAATGCAGTAAATAGATTTGCTGCTGAAAGCTATGAATGAGCGAAACTGCAAAACCCCCACCACCTCAAGCACCCAAACCAAGAAGCTAATGTCCAAACTTGTTGGTACCACTAGTGCAGCCCAAATCCCATCAGCTATGGAGGTCATGTTATCTAAAATGAATCGAAAAACCCAAGATGTTAGCATAGCCATGATAGGGATGAAATCAAAATCTATGACTCCACCATTCCTCATCACGTTTGAAATTTTCAACATGAACGTCCACAATTGCTTGGTAGATTCCGACGCCTCATCCATTGTCATGCCTTATGCTATTGCTAAAAGAATTCAAGCCATACCTGAAAAAATGGGAACTCGAATGATGCAATTAGATAGGACAAATGTGAAAGTAATTGAAGAATTGAAGGATGTGTTGATTCAGATGGCTGCTAGACCACAATACGCATAGGTCGTTGTTATAGTGGTAGTCGATATACCTGAGGCCTATGGAATGCTACTTAGCAGGGACTGGTCAGAAAAATTGAATGGACACTTCTTGACTAATTGGTCCCATCTCTTGTTGCCTTAGAAGGGAAATGGTGATATGCTGAGAGTCGATAGGGAATGATACATGAAGTACATGGTAACGGAACTAAATGGTCCCAATGAACCTGTAATGTTTACCAACCCATCCTTGGGAACTATAGTTTCAATGTTTATACTACAGAAACCTGTTTTGGAGAGTTTCATGCAGAAACCATTGGAGAAACTTTGACACACACATAGTTGGAAATTCCCTCCCATAATCCAACTGATGAGCTATCTTGTATTATAGTAGATGATAGGATTAATTTCTTAGATAGTAGTTCAATTGATGTAACATTAGATGCAATATTCTAGACACTTTATTTTGATGGCTTTAACTGCCTTAAAGGTGCAAGTGTTGGAAGTATTTTCATTGATCCACAAGGGAACCAACATCTAATGTCCAGCCGGTTGGAGTTCGCATGCACCAAAAACACAGCAGAATATGAAGGCTTGCTGCAAGGCTTGAAGAAAGCCATTGGTATGAATGTGAAAAATCTTAAAGTTTTTGGTGACTCACATATAATTGTAAATCAAGCAAGGAAAAGGATACATTTCAATTCTCCACGCTTGGTGAGGTACCGGCATGAGGTATGGGACTTAATTGACAGTTTCTATTCCTTTAACATTACATACATACCTCAAGGCGAAAACCAAGATGTTGATCTAATGGCTAATATGGCTGCTAAACTTTTGCTCGATTTTAGATTGAAGAAAAATAAATGTTCTGTTGAATTGATTTTTAGACCATCTATGCATGATAACATCTCAAATTGGTAGGTTTTCAAAGATGATGAGCAAATCCTTGAGTTCCTACACTATTAAAAGACATTCAAGAGTGCAGTTATTGATGAAAAGGAGCAAGACAAGATTATGAATGAAAGGGAAGATGAGGAAAAGGATCAGGCCAATGTGATTCCAAAATCAGTGGTTATGATGGAGCACTTGTATGACTTGCATGATAAATTCAAGAAACTGACTAACTACAAAACACACAGCTCATCCATGAAGTATGAAATAGTCAACCTTGGGACCGAAAAGGACCCAAAAAATGTCAATCCGGGCTTGGGGTGCTCTCTGCAAGAAAAGGTTTCATTTGTCAAACTATCTAAAGAATACAAGGATCTCTTTGCATGGACATATGAAGACCTAAAGACCTTTGATACCAGTGTTATGCAGCATCTAATCCCTTTGGAAAAGGAGGCCAAGCCCTACCAACAAAAGTTGCGTGAGATGCATCCAAGGCAAGAACCATTGGTCAAGAAAGAATTGAACAAGATGCTAGATGCTAAAATCATCTTCCTAGTCAGACACACCTGCTAGGTAGCCGATCTCGTGCCAGTGAGAAAGAAAAAGGGAGACATCAGGTTGTGTATTGATTTCAGAAACCTGAACAGAGCATCCCAAAAGGATAACTATCCTATCTCTTCTATGGAACACATCCTTCAGTGCATTTCTAGGTCTAAAATGTTGTCCCTATTAGATGGGTTTTCAGGATATAATCAGGTACTGGTATCTCATGGGGATCATCTTAAGACAGCCTTCAACACCAAATGGGGCACCTACGCATATCGTAAAATGCCTTTCAAGCTCATTAACATGGGTGCCACATTCTAGATAGCTATGGAAATAGCCTTCCGAGGGTTGATGAACAGATCAATAGTGGTGTACATGGATGACATCACTATGTATTCATATCAGAGAAGGGATCACATTTATCACTTGAGGTAGATTTTTGAAAGATGCCGAAGGTATGGAATTTCTTTGAATCCCAAGAAGAGCATCTTTGTAGCATAGAGGGGAAACTACTGGGTCATATAATTTCTAAAGACAGGATTGTGATCGATCATAAAAGAATACAAACCATCACGAGAATACAGCCCCCTACTAATAAAAAATTCATGCAATCTTTCTTTAGGAGGATTAATTTCATTAGAAAATTCATCTCAGGCTTCGCAGAAATAATATGCCCCTTGCAGCTAATGATGAGGAAGGACGTTGTGTATACATGGATCGATGAAGCCAAGGAAGCATTTAGACCAATCAAAGAAACCATTTTTGAAGCTCCTGCACTGGTTAGCCCTAATTTCAACAAAGGATTCTTCTTATACACCTTTTCTTCTGACCTTTCATATGCTGCAATTCTCACTCAAAAAATTGATGATGGCAATGAAGTCCCCATTTCCTACATGAGTTCAAATCTCCAAGGAGCGGAATTGAATTGCCCAGATGTGGAGAAACAAGGCTATCCAGTTTTCAAGGCCGTTAAACATTTCTGCTCTTACTTACTAAAGGCCATGACCAAAGTCATCATGCCCCATCCTGCTGTAAGAGCCTTCTTCATGCAGAAAGAAATGGGTGAGTGAAGAGGGAACTGGATAACTGCCCTTCAAGAGTTCGACCTAGAGATAAAGCCGACACAGATAGTTCGAGGGAAGGGACTTTGCTGGCTAGCGGCAGAAGTCGTAGCAGACTAAAAGGAGGCATCCGAAGAATTAGGAATGTTAAGCATACAATATGCAAAAAGGGAACTTAGGGAGGAGATCTTATGGAGTAGCAAAGCACTGATATATGAGTGAGAAGCATCAGAAACCTTTTTGGACCCTGAGTCATGGTACCATGACATACGCTTCTATCTAGTGCGGGGTTCGTGTCCTGAAAACATGGATGCATCATAGACGAGAGCACTCAGATTGATATCCAATCTATATCATCTGGATGATAACATCTTATAGAGAAAAATCATGATGGAATCTGGCTAAGGTGTTTGCAGAAAGATGACACCAACCATGTATTGAAAGGAATGCACGACGGCCCAGCAGGTGGTCACTATGGTGGAGAGACCACTGGTCACAAAATATTGAGAGTCGGATATTATTGGCCCATAGTGTTCATAGACTCACATGCCTATGCTCGCAAATGCAAGGCATACCAAACTGCTGCAAGACGAGAGAGAAAGACCGTTGTTCCCCTTAAGCCTATCATGATTCATCAACCATTCTAGCAATGGGGCCTAGATGTCATAGGCGAGATCACTCCAAACTCCTCATAGCAGCAGAAGTATATATTCACAGTGACTAATTACTTCACCAGATGGACTGAAGCCATCCCGCTTTGGAAGGTGAATGAAGATGAGGTAATATCATTCATTGAGAAATTCATTATCAACAGGTATGGCATCCCTGACACTCTCATTTTTTATAACGCTTCTTATTTTTCATCTCTGAGACTGATTGAGTTTGACATTGATAAGTCAATCCACATAAAATATGCAACAAACTATTACCGCCAGGGAAACAGAGTTGTAGAGTTTTCCAATAAGAATCTTATCCACATAATCCGCAAGTCAGTTGCTGATAACCAGAGGAACTGGCAGAACGCCTTGAAAACTTCCCTTTGGGCAGATAAGGTCACCCCTAAAGTGGCCTTAGGAAACTCCCCATACTTCCTCTTCTATGGACAAGAAGCCATCTTGCCCCCAAACGTTGCTCTTCCATCCTTACAACTCTCCCAAGCTTCAAGAGGAACCCCTTTATCCCTGCTTCAAGAAAGGATTGACCAACTAATGAAGCTGGACGAATTAAGGGATAGAGCCAAAATTAAATTCAAAAATCACCAAATTATTGTAAAAAAATGGTTTGATCATCATTTGGTGGGAGATAAAGATTTCCAAGTAGGGGAGCTAGTCCTGAAATGGGACAAGCTGAGTGAGACAAAGGGTAAACACACAAAATTCCAACACCTATGGCTAGGCCCATTCCAAGTTGTTGAAAAAATTGGTCAAGGGACTTACAGATTTAAAACGTTACAGGGAGAGACTGAAAAGCTCTCTGTTAATGGCCATCATTTGAAGAGATACTTCTAGTAGCCACCGCGTTGGTGGTTGCCTCATGAGTAGGTTAGAGTTCATTTCATTTTGATGTTAGTTTAGTTGTATTCATGTCCTTTCCTTTGTTTTCTGCCAAGTGTATTTTCCTACTATTTTGAATTACATTCCTTTTCAGCTAGCTGATTGTAGCCTCCAGTCTTGTTCTACCTATCAGATTTTCCCTCATTCACTACTCTTGACCATTCCCTTCCTCATTAGCTTGCTGATGATTCTGTTGTTCCTTAATCCATCATTTCTCCACAAATCAAACAAACCTTCTATTAGCCCATGAGCACTTGAGAATCAACAATGGAATACAAACCGAAACCCCTCATTGGCATCTGTTGGGAACTGTGTAACATCTGTTGATAACTTGGATATCTGGAGCATGCAGGGGCATCTTTATAAATCAAAAAATGTGTAACTACAACTGGACTGGCATGGACGAACAGTTCATTTAAATAAATCCCACTCAGACCTAGTCTATGCTTTCTTGTAAGGTTTACATTCATTCTCCATTGGTCCCATCCACCACACTAAATGGTCCAATACCTGTTACTCACAAGTAAACCTCCTTTCATGGGCTAAGCTCACTGTCTCATACCCTACGACAAATCTAATTGTGCTCTAGTCCTTGTGCCTGAAACTGGAAGGACTTATCTAAAAAGAAATGAAAAATGTCAAGTCCTTGTGTCAATCTGGAAGGATAGGTTGTTTGGGAAGCCGGTTAGAGTAAGGATTGTTGTTGGGCTCAGAGCACTAATTGACACAGCAAACCCAACCTTGCTTAAGCGGTTTAAAAATATGGCATGATCCATGACTGCGCCCCATTCAAACAATGAAAATATAGCACTAAAATTCTCATATAAAGTGCAAGAAAAACATGTCTACATCAAGCTTGATGAGCAATAAAGAGCTAAGGTACACACCTAAACAGGTATGGATAGACCAGTGACAACCCCAAAGGGATTTGGAAAGTGGGAAACAGGTAAAGGAAGGTCAATAAACCCCATAATACTGCCATTGGAGAATTCCTATCAAAATCATATCAGTAAGTAGAAGTTATTTGTCTCTTTCCCTCCTGAAGCAGTTCATGTTTAAGTGGAACCCATGCTTTTCCATCTATATAGTATGCATTTCAAGTTTATCTTAGCATCTTGATGTTTTATTGATCCAAAGGTTACTTGGAAACAGAGATAACTGGTTCACCCGGTGGTTTGCCATTTGTTGTGCCCACAACTATCACCCCATTAAAACATGCTCTGATATAAAATTTTCAATGGGTCCCCTATAAATCCAGTCTTTCATCTCTCCGAATGATGTGTTTCATCCTAATGATTTTAGCTCTATGGAGAGCCAAAACTTCCATTCAAAAATGGGTAAAGCCCTTTAACAAATCCCTCAATTAAGCCCTTCATTCCTATGTTTATCGGGATTTATTTAACCCCTCAAAACCCTCATCACATTATTACTCTCATCACAATGTCTTATAGCAGAAATCCTTCACAAAGAATGCATAAATCCTTTTCGGGGCCTATTGTAATTAACACATGCCATAAAGGCTGGACCTGACAGCATTATAAACCATAATATATATGTCAGGTCTGAAAGCCTGTCGCATATTGCAATCGGCCTAAGTCCAAGGTTTATATATATATGGTGTGCCCCTGGCCTCCGGACCCAACGGCACTATGAATCACATTATATACATTATCGGGTCTACCCCCAATCGCATATCGCATATCAGCGGAGCCCGGGCCTTATACACAATACACGTAGTGATATGGCGGACTTGTTGAGCCATCAAATACGATATATAAATATTTTTGGGTACGAAACCCTATTGCATATCGCGATTGGCGAAGCCCTAGGCTTGTGCATATTGCGATATGAAATAGGCTGGACCCGACAACATTTATAGACTCCAATATATAACGTTTGAGATCCGGCTTGAGCGATCAAGGCGAGATTATCTATGTTTTCATGTGTTTCCCAAATTTTCCGAAATAACAAAGGGATCAGGTTTTCAGTGTAAAATGTGGGCTTGTGGAGTCCCAATAGTGTGATTATGCATCGGGGAAGTGGAAGGCATGGGTATTGTGACCTGCAGAGGGGCCAATACCCGATTGTGCTTTAAAGAAGCCCTAAAAAACTATGCCAAGCCTATGGATTGAGCAGGAAATTGTGTGTTGATTGTGTTTTATGCATAAATCCTATTCAAACTTATTCTCGTAGTTTATGAAAGTTAATGAAAGTAGCGTTTTTTTTCTATGTGAATATAACTTGTAGGTGAGAAGAAAAGGATGCAGGAGGGGATTCAAAGGGCCATGTATGCAGAAGTGCTGCATTTAAGGGTCTGGCCACAAGTGTTTCGGGTTAGAACCCCACGTGTTGCCTGTACATTCTGTAAGTAGAGCTGTCCCAGTATTCATTATGGGAAGGCAACAAAGTGTCACCCTTTTCACCAACATCTGTTCTCTTCCTCGGGAAAGGAATCGATCCGACCGTTATGCTTTCTATATGCCAACAGTCATGTTGACAATCCTACCTCTGTGTACTTGATTTGCATATCTGAAACAGTAGGAAAATGAAGAGGCAAGGTAGATCTAGAGTCGTGGGGTGTTTGCATAAGTATTACCTCCGAAGAGGAGAAAGGACTTTTGATTTTTGAGAAGAACAGTGTTGGTTTATTGTGAATGAGGAGGACTGGTTTTAGGGGAAGAAGGAGCCTTTGGTTTTAGACTTATTTGATTGTTCCGATATATGTTTTGGATCAAAGTGTTATTACTGGCATGAATGTAAATGAGATTTGTATTTATGCATATTGATGACTTACAGTTCACTATTAGTCTTGTTAAATTGAATGTGATTTAGTTTCATGGTTAACTTGTGAATGGTCTCCGATTTGAAACTAAATTAAACATCAGTTGCAAGTTTAATTCCATAAAAGAATGTGGATTCCTATATGAGTGATTAGATTTCAATTTGGCTTTAATACAATCTTGTCTAGTTGTGAATTCAGTGATTGATTCATTTGGACTTGAATCTATACATGATGTCTAACCTTCTTTATCATGCTCTTTCCGAACATATATATGATGTTTAAACCTCTGTATTATGCTTTTGTGGGATAGACTAGATTAGAGTAGTTAGAAGTAGTATAGATAGGATTTAATACATAGAGGTTAGCTATTTTATTTTGTTTATTTAATTCAAGTCTTCCTCCCAGAAGCAATCTTTTGACATGTTCAAACATTTTACGGGGTCCCTTAAAACCCATCGGAGCTAGCCATTCCAAAAGAAAGCAGGTCTAATTGGGGCTTGTGATCGAGTTAGTTCCCCTTGTTGGCATAGCGAACATTAGACATGTCAACAAGAACATAAGGAGTTTGGTACTGAACCTGAGCCTCATAAGGTTGTTGATGTTGGAAATTTCTTGACCCAGATGAACCAACAAGATTTTGGACCTGTTGGTACTGGACATTGCTTGATCCAGCAGGACCAGCAGGGTTTTGAATAACACCAAAAGAAGACTAGTTCACCCTAACTGTGTGAGCATGCGAGCTACTCACATTAGTTGTTCCCGACACCATAGAGACATTTGGATTCTACCCCGCAAATGGTGGGACAACTAGAGCACTTACTGGAGGGACCAAAGGACTGACATAAGAAGGACTCAAGACTGTCAGATGCACCAGATGGGTGACTTGGACTAACGAGACAAGAGTGTTTAGAAGGTGGGTTGCACTGTGACTGAAGTAATTGCAGAAATCAACTTCTATTGGGGGGTCGGATTTGGAATGAATGGACCCATGGTAGGCATCGTGCCAGATGCCCAAACAAGATTATGATAAAGCAAACAGGCACTAGGTGTACTTGAGACCAACTATGCTAAAGTCACATAATTGGGAGGTAAGTTCTGATAAACACTGATGGGAATGCTTCCCATGAAAGGGAAACCTTCAGGAGGAAATTGATCTTCTTCCTCCTCGACAGTGTGTGGAGTGGAAACCTTCGAGTGACTTAGAGGGGAGACTATAAATTTGCCTTCGGTTTCCATGGGTGGAAACAAGTGACGAAGAACGACCGAAGATGTTTGAGGGGATAATTCCAAAGGAATACGCAGCTGATCATATGGACTATACCAATGTTGTGGTGATATCAGAATAGGGTCAAACAAAGGACTCAGAGGATAAACAACCAGTCCAAGCTGACCGTCAAGGGTTGGCTGACTCCCAGGAGTTTGGATAGGATTATCCCAAGATTTCGGGCCAATATCAAAAAGTGACCCAGTATCTGAGGGAGGTGGAGGATGAGATGAAAAAGGTTGAATTCTCAGAACAATTCAAGTTCAACACCTGCGTCCTCAAATGACTATTGTAATTCTAGAAATGGCTCCTCAGATAATCTTTCAGATGGAGGAGAGGAAGAGGAACTAGGTGAACCAAACGATTCAGCCACAATGGCTTTGCCTCAAATAATAGGAACAGAAAGATAAATTCCAGGGCTTTAAATATACTTTAAAAGGAATTCTCACGATTTAGTCTAGAAAATACTAACAGGGATGTTATGAGATTATGGGTAACAATTTTTTAAGACACATAAACAAACTAGTGCTCTTTCATGTTTTAAGACTCGAGAAAGAAGCAAAGGTGACTCTATCACTTTTGATTTGAAGCCATCCTAAAAGGACAAGTACTTGGATGATATTTTAAGCTTAAGGAGTAAAAAATATCAAATGACTACTCATGATGATCTAGGTAAAAAGGATTACCATGTAACCATGAACTACAGAATACCTACCGGCAAACTGAGAAATACAGGCAGGCGATCTCCCTGAATGTTGTGTTTGGTGTATCACATTTACAAGGCAGCAGACATGACTTCCTATGGATAAAGGATTGCAGACTAGTGGGACCTCCCTTTATATACTCGATGGTATGGGGAGCACAAGTCTGTACTAGTTTTGTATAGTGCTGAAGTGAATGACAGATGTTAGGCTTAAATATGCCAGAACACGTCTCTAGCCTAGACCTTCTAGATGTGATTTTTAGGTTTCAAATGTGCCTTAGGTTAATTGAGTTCATTTTAAAGTTGATCTTGAATTATGTATCGAGTTTTAGGCCTTAGCGATGTGACTCGAAAAATCCCGTCTGCAGCTAAATGAGACAAGACTCTTTCAATTCGATGAATTATTTACACTAGGGAGGGTAGAAAACACAATCAAATGCAAATAACCAAGCAACTAAAAACAAAATGATTTTTTCACTACTTTACTTTTTGAAAACAAAATAATGAAAAAAAACGTTTCCCAATTCCTATTTTCCTAACAAGTGCACTTCAAGCAGTCCTTTCAAAGGCAAAGATAATTCTTTTTTCTTTTCAAAGGCAAATGCAACTCTAGTTTTCAATTATGCTAACTAATGTAACATATTGATGCAACAAACTAGAATTGTGTACTTTTCATGAAACGAAAAAATGAATTTTTTGTAACACACTTCAATGAAAACATTTCTGAGAAAATCAATCTTGAAACAGATGAAAAGAAACAAAAAGAATGCCTTCCACACTAATGATGTAGTGACTCTACCAAAAACAATACAAGTAATGTGATCTATGCCGAAAAAGAGACGTTTAAACAATCAGACAAAACTTTTCAAACTTGAATGATGGAGATCAAATCAATGAAAGGATTGCAAACAAAATGCAAGGAGTAAATTCACCAACAACTTGAGTCACGAAGTTCACAATCAGCTGGATGGATGAAAAGCTAGATGTCCTAGAGCCACGAACCATCCCAAGACTCAAGAAATCAAGCAAAAGAAGGCAAAACAATAAGCACATAAACCAAGCCAAATCAAGCTTTCCAGTCAGGGAGAAATAGCCTAAAACAGGCTAAGAGGTAGAAATCAAGAGAGCAAGACACACTGGTTGAGAACTGGGGCAAAAAATAATCTCCACCTACAGGCATCAGCGTCACTACCTAACTAACAACAAGCACCAGAGGGGGGTCGCCACGACTATTTTGGTGAAACTCGATCCAATCCGCGCGATTGTTTTAGAAAAAACCACACTGGTTGAGGATTCAGAGGAAAAATAAAAATTTCTTTAGGTCAAAACCAGACTTGCTACTGTAAATTTCATACTCAAAGCAGTAAACAAGGAAACGCAGAGAACAATAGAGGGAAATGGTGATACTATAAAAGTCCACACAAAACCATGAAGTTACAATCAATCAAATAGAAGGATAGAATTCCCAATGGAGTCGCCATTTGTGACGCAGGTAAATTCTAAGTGCAGACACAAACAATTCCTCTAGCCTGAGAGAACGGGTGTAGTTACAAACAGACAATCTATGGAATATTTCCTTAGGCTAGAATCAATTAAGAGGGCCTACCTCTTAGAATGCTATTCCAATAGGTGATGAACCTACTTCCTCGCTCTAGCTATCTTTCGTTTCCTTCCTTCGCACACCTGAAACAAGAAAACAATAGCAAACAACAAACGTAATAGCATACAATATTGTATTCATCCTACTTATCAGGTCAATAAACATTAAGCCATAAACATGTGAGATGAAATTTCATGTAGGAAATCAATCGATCGTTGCATCTATATTAGTTCAAGAAGGGATTATAGCCAATGCCTTGACATTGTTGTTCTCCTCCGACATATCTGGGTTCCCACACTTCTGCTAGCATCTCATGGATAGCCTCAACAATGGTAGTCTCAAGGTTCTTCCCTCTAGTATTCACACCAAGCCAAACTCACAATTTTCCCTTAAACACAAACTAGAAAGCAACAAACTATGGGTAGCTTGTTAACTACTCCAAAATCAAAACTTTAGCCAGAACTTAATTAGGACTAAAAGTTAACACTAGATTTTTCTTGGAAAAAAGAGAGGTTTATATAGCTAGGATGGAGAGGAGATGGTTCCTTTTCTCATGGGAGAAGGCCTTATCTGTGGATTAGTTCCATCCTAATAGGGGACAGGAGCCCAAATTGACCTCCTCAACTCCATCTGACCTAACCATTTACCAGACTTCTATTACGAAGCTTCTAGAGCTGGAAGCTTCGACTCCATATTTAAAAAGCTTTCCAAAAGAGGGTCAGTGCCATTGAGAAAGGGCTCAGTCAATCTGATTTGTGCTAGTGACAGTTGTAAACCTGCATATTGATGTGAAGAGGACATGGGTCATTAGTGTCAGTCTTGTAAACTGGGATAAACAAAATATTTTTGGGAAATGATGCCAAAGTGAATTGTTTTTCTCATGAAGAGGGACACAATGGGAATTTCTTCAAGATAGGAAAGCATGTTGGGAACCTTGTAGAGGTCATCCAGGATCGTGGACAGGGAGTATAGGGATAGTGACAAAATTTTGTGTAACAGATACAATCTGAAAAATAACATGCATTGTTTTCTCTATAATTTTTGAACCTGAACTAAGTCTTGCTTTCCCTTATTTATCAAACTGGAGCAAGAAGCTACATTATATCAAAAATATCTTTCCCTAGACTCAATTGTGAAGTCAACTAATTGTATTTTTCTCGAATGGATATGTGGCCCAAAAAGATATTATAGAAATGAATGCCTCCTTGGAACGCATGTTACAGGACAAAACTAAGTAAATAACTGGACATAACAGTAAATGAAAGTCTTTGTGCCCATCCTATGATTGCATCGGCCTCAGGCTGTAACTTTTTCATGGTATGGCCTCTTGTGCTACTCAATTGACCTTGTCGCTTCTACCTTTACTGCTGAGATGCCTTGTTCTATGAAGTTGGGGTTGGGTCAACTGAAAGTGCTTGCCTTTGCAGTCCTTTAATGGGAAGAGGGACGAGGCCCCATACTGAATGATTAATCCTCCTAAATCTTGTGTACTACTCCATCACTACACCATGCTCCCTTAAAGTCTCCTAGTTTCCATCCTGTGATGCAGGAAAGTGTTCCCTTTGCAAACAGAGGCAACCCCTCTAGCCCTAGAGTGGGTCTAGTCACAAACAAGGACAAATCAACAATAGCTTTCCTTAAACAGTCAAAGTTGGAGGCCTACCACAACCGGTGTTTGATGGAGTTTTGTTGTCCTGCTCCAGCTTTCGCTTCCTTCTCCTCAATGAGTGATCAACCTGAAACAATGCAAAGGAAATACAACAAAGCACGTAACCAGAAGACAACAATGATCTGTTTACTCACAAAGTCAAGAAGTCATGAGCTATCAAGTAAATTGCATACAAGACATAGGAAAACATCATTGATGGTATTAATAATGAAATAAGAGCAAGATTACAACCAAAGTCTTGATGTCGCAAGCCTTCTCAGAGAAATCCAACCAACATGTTCTTCAAGCATTCACCCTTTGAAGATGGATCTCCCAACATACAAAATCTCTCTCTCACTCATAAGTTTTACATCAAATCAAGGGCACTTCACAACCTTCCACAAGCTATCAACATTCTCACACTTGACACACTCACACCAGCTATCTATCAAACTCAAGGCACTAACAACACTGCTCAATCCAAGAATTTACCAACTAGCTGATCATAGAAAAGGTGAGTGTTTAAATAGGAGAAGGAGTCTCCATCAAAGGTGGAAGAGAGAGCTTATCTTCAAGGAAGGTAGCGCAATTGATGGAACTACCACACCAGGGAAGGAAGGGTGACATAAACGAGGCCAACAACCAGGTCTAGAGTCATCTAGAAGGCTGACTATTGGAACAAAGTCGCCCAATCTGGATCATCGCGAGTGTATAACAGATCCTTAGCGCTGACATCACTAGTAAGTAATGCAGCCAATCAGGCCATCACCAAATATATCAAATAGCCTCGCGACGGGGCATAAAATTGAACCATCATAGAAAGCAGATGTACTTCCACGCTGGAAGCGCAGCTATACTATTCATGAGCACCCTTCAGCGCGTATATTAAGTCCATAGCCGCGATGAGGCATATAACTTAGGAAAAGTGGATCAATTGGCAGCATAAGAGAGCACTTGTTCAGTATAAGCATATTTGACTTGGACACATGACACAGTAGAAGGACTGGGAGTGAAGGCAGTGACAAATTACTATGTAACAGATGCCCCCTAAACTATGAAACCCAAGAGAGTGGGAGGGATGAAATGCTTTACGAAATTGATTGAGATGGAAGACCATCTAGAAGAACCTGCAGCCGCAAGTACAACTGATATCTCTGATAGTGAAATACATGTAGTCTGGGCATGGACGCAACCATCCAAAACACATACGAACTAGGTCTATGGTATGGACACAACCATCCAGCTAATAATCCCATGATAATGATAAATGTATGGTCGCAGCCATCCATGAAGGCTTAGGTATGGTCATAACCATCCATCAATGAGTCATGTAATCACGAACCAATCCACGCAGCCCGAACATGTGTAATCTGAGTTCGGGTTCTTGAACCCAATCAATCATATTACAAATTCTAACATGCGAATAGAGGTGCTGAAGTTGAGCATTAGAGAAAGTCGCTTGATTACCAGTCAATGATGCAAACCGTTAACAAGCGCGAGAGAAACCACTAATAAGGCCAATGGTTCTCAAGGTATTATCCAGTACAATCCACGAAGTGTGAAAAATGAGTTGAAGTTGAACACTCGTGGAATCACCCAATCGATGACCAATGATGTAAGTCGACCGTCGAGCGCGAAGAACTTGCCATTGACGCATGCAAGCTCCAAGGTACCAAAAGGGATCTCTAGATCAATCTCCTAAATAATGAGCTGATGTCGACAGGAGATGATCCATCGCAGGAGGGCCATAATGTTTCCCCCATCAACGACATGAGAGAAGGAACAAGCAGTAGATGATGAAACAGAGTATCAGAGGAAAAACGAGGGTGTAAACTGTAGAAGGATTATACTCTTAAACATGTCAGCGACACGACTCTAGAGGGTGGTAGCATTCAGGTACCAAATGATTAGAGGCATAATGGAGATAGCATGGATCAGATGGAATGAGGCTAAATGACAACCCAAATCGGCAAAAGGCTAAATGATGATGTATGGTTACCCCAACCCAACAAGAAGCAAAAGTGTCGATGTTCAAGAGTGACTAGCTGCCATAGACAATCAATGATGATTTCCAAATTTTCCCCCACCATTGCTGGCAAGTACCCCAATTATTTTTGAAAACAAGCTTGAAGGGGATAGCATATGCTTGTAATATAAGTTCGACCTTCCTTCGAATCCAACCTAGTAATAATTTAACGAGCCCTAGGGAGGAGAAGCTCGAGTCTTGTCGTGGTGATGAGTCCAATTTCGTCAGAGTTTAACGAGTCCGACATAGGTAAAACTCAGAGTCTTTTTCATGTTTAGAGAGTTTGAAAAAGACACAGAAAATAAAACTCCAGGGGGGTCCTTTTTCGTAAATTTGTGTCTCTCGAGCTTGAAAAAGTATAAAATGATACTCGAAAGAACCGCTTGACAATCACAATCAAGGAGTACTTTTCGTAATTAGTGGCCTCGATCTGAAAAACTAGAAAAGTGATCGAAGACATGTCGTTTCCTAACCAGTATCAAACCTAAACCGACAAAGGTCCAGTGATCTTTTCACATTTATACGGTCAGAAAAGAGCTGAAAGTGGACCGCCTTTTTTATTCTGTTTAATGATTCAAAAAGGAAAACTCGGCAATCTTTTCATATTTTACGAGTTAGAAAAGAGCTTAAAGGTGACTCGTCCTAGAGGAACGAGTGGTATAAAGGTTAGCAACTGGTTCCCGCAATGGTGGAACTGCTCAAAACATGTAATGGTCAAGAGGCTGGCTAATAAAACCACTCATCACTGCAATTCCTCAGGAAAGGAAAAACAACCAAGTGAAATCATATGACCGGCCAAAGATATGGTGGCGATGGAATGAAACAACCAAGGCTCATCTAACAGAATTTAGCGGATAAGTGGAAATCACGAGATGTAAATTAGGTATGGGTTCATTTTTACACAAGCTTGAACCATGGAGAACTCTACTTGGATTTGGTTTCATGTTCACACAAGATTGAAACAAAAAACTATGCTTATTATAAGTTCGCATGCCCCCAGCATAATGATGCAAATCGAGGTACATGCCTCCCAAGCTTCATTGCATTCAATGAGGTGGACGAAATGAAGGTTCACCTTCGAGATCTTGGAAAGAATCGACTTCGATTTTACGAGATCTTAATCAAAGACTCGATTTGGAAAGGGAGGTGTTTCATTTTTTAATGAGGTTGACACAGTAAAAGAACTATCCTCATAACCCTTGTTTCATTTTTTAATGAGGTTGACACAGGAACAAACTATTCTCGGCACCCTTGTTTCATTTTTTAACGAGCTTGACACAAGACAAGGAACTGTGCTCAGGCCTCCTTGTTTCATTTTTTAGTGAGCTTGACAGAAGACAAGGAACTGTGCTTGAAACCCTTGTTCATGGGCCAGATGAGAACATGGCTCCCAAGAGGTCTTCACAGGATGGAAGAAACGTACTCTGGGAGGAATACA
This sequence comes from Pinus taeda, assembly GCA_000404065.3. NCBI lineage: Eukaryota > Viridiplantae > Streptophyta > Pinopsida > Pinales > Pinaceae > Pinus > Pinus taeda. The sequence goes on along the minus strand of APFE031410180.1, from coordinate 5,156 downwards.
TGTCATGATGCACCAATGACAAATCGAGTTCCAATGCCCCCAGTACATGATGTACGAGACCATCTGCATGATCATCAGTAGAGGTAGAGACAGAACGTGTAGCCATATAATTAACATGTGGCAAAGAAGGTACTACTTGTGAGCAAGAACCGAGAGGGGATGACAGCTGTGCAGGAGGCATTGGGGGACTAAAGAACGACAATTGATTGATGGTCACCATTATTCCATCGTTTGGAAAACAAACCACATGGAAAAGTGAAGAAACAAGAGCTCCCATGGCATAAACATAGTCACGGCCAAGGAGAATACTGAAATCTAAAGCACCTTGGACAACCATGACATCTATATAGACAGATTTTCCTCCCAAAGTAACAGGGAACTTTAGAAGGATCCCTAAAGGTTGACAGGTTCTTTCGTCGAACGTCAACAGATTCTATGTGACTGGCACAAGCTGTGGGGAGTCCAAAGCTTGCCAAGTAGTGGAAGGCATAAGACTAACAGACGCACCCTCATCCAAGACGGTGCCAGGTACTGCCTTATCATAGGCATGTACTGTAATCTGGAAAGGCACATAGGATGGAAGGTGGAATGTAGTCAAATGACTCCAGTCGAAGGAAATGACTAAACTACTTGGTGGGGGAATCATATGATTGCCCCCCTACTCTACAAGAACTAAAGGAGGACCCTCTTGACCAGCAGGGATAGGAGGGTCATTTTTGGATTCAGGAGAATATGATGAGATGAGAAGAACACGAGCATGATGCTCTTCTGAAACAGAGTGATCAACAGGTGGTGAACCCAAGTTGACACTCTCCTCGACCAAGGGTTGGTCTGGAATAGGCTTAGCATAGCCAAGCTCAGAAAGAGGAGGACGGACAAGAGAAGAATCTAAGTCAATCTCTTGGTCGACAGGGAGAGGGTCTGAAGAGAGCCTCTGATAACCAACGGGAAATTGGGGTGAAGAAGCTGTAATACTTTCCAAAACGGTGGAAGCTTTATCCATGAGCAGACAAAGGTGAAGGGGATGGTTGCCTTCACATAGCCTACAGGGGAATCAAATATTCCCTTTCTTCTTACCATTTCCAGTTGATAGGGTAGCAATGCCATGAGCTTCAGAGGACGATGAGGGACAAGCTGAATTGTGGGACCATACTTCTAAGATCCTAGGAATGCCATGACAATCACGAAGAAGATGGCCACCCTTGCATAATTTACAAGGGAACTTAACCTTCCACAGAGAAGTAGAAGGTGGTCCAACCTGAGATGTACTCGGAGCAGTAGCTGCACAAGTGGCCTTACGTTTATCAGACTTCTTCGTCTTCTTTATCTTCTTCTTCTTTTTAGTCTCCTGGTTACTAGATATGAAACTTTCACCAGGCGAAGGAGGAGAGGAGGAGGAAGAAATAGGGGAAGAAGGCGTAAGCTTAGCCTTGGAATCAACATGTCCTGGTTCAAACGAAGTAGATGGTGGAACAGGAGTCATGACACTCGGGACCACCGAGGTTGAAAACAACCATACAGGAAAACCAATGGTTAACCTAGGCAAAGACAATGTTGCCATTAACGGAGCACCAACATTTCCAAATGAAGTGTTGGGTTGTGTTATATTCTTTCCATGACTAACCTATATTAGGTTGGGCGAACCTACCTATGGTTTTCGGTCCATGGTTTTGGACGCGATGGTTTTCAGTCCATGGTATTGGATGCTTCGGCATGTATAAATATGTATTGTAACATTGAAAGG
>APFE031410172.1:0-12024 GCA_000404065.3 Pinus taeda | reverse complement strand
GATTCTCAACCGTGTCTTTGAAATAATTTTTTATTTTTTTTAACAAATGGTTGAAAAAAAATAAAAATATAAATGTTATATAAGATAAAAACATTTGATTTTTTTGATAAACTTGTTTATTTTGAAATAGAATTTTATTTAATTATAAATTAATGTAGTTATATAAGTTAATCACTAGTACATATTTATAAACATTAATTTATAATACGTATAAAATATTTACTTCATGATAAATTTAATGTTACAAAAAAACCAACTAAATTATAATTTTTATTATTATTATGATTATTAATTATAAAAGAATTAATATGTAAGTTAAATATATACACATTTTAAAAAATGGAATTAAATTTTTAAAATTGATATTTACTTCCACTTTGTCATGAAAATTCTTAATCTATAAATAGATCTTGTTATAATATTATGAGCCAATACTATAAATTATGAATACCACATACCAAAATATCATAATTCACTCCATATGTTACTTGTTCATATGACAATTTTGTCAATTAATCAATCTAATTAAAAGTGTAAAAAATAGCATAATTACTTTGGAAATAATTTTTAATCACTAATTTGTGTGTACTAGTATGAATATTCCATAATATTTCATGGACATTAAATCCTTGCCATCCACATGATTATTAGATATGTGGTATATCCATAGAATATTGTAGAATATTCTTAGTACTAGTTATATATCAAAGATTGAAATTTATTTAAAAAAATAGTCATATCCATTTTGTTCTTTTAAATAAATTGATTAATTCATAAAATTGTCATATGAACATGAGGTATGGTTTTTTTGGAGGTGTGGTATTAGTAAGCCATGGCATTGGCCCGTAATATTGTAACAAATTCTATTTACAAATTAACAATCTCTATAGTAAAGTGAGTGAATCTCCATGGTTAAAATTATTGTTAAATACTTTTTACAATGTATATATGTTTAACTCATATATTAAGTCTTTTTATAATTATTAATAATAATTAATAACAACAATTTTAAATTAAAGCTATAATTTAGTTAATTTTTATTATTATTTTTAATCTTGGTAATGTGATATGTATGGTAAGTTAAATGTTTTGATGCCAGCCATTAAATTTATATAATTGTACTTGTATATATCATCTTTGTAATAGAGGTAGTTTCTCCTCATGCCTAAATAAAGCACACATACTGATTCCTTATGCCAAAACCTAGTGTCCTATTAGTACTATAAATAACAATTCATTGTGTCAATGACTAATGTTCACATTATTTTTAATAGTAACTTTATTCATGAAGTCTATAAATCTTCAAACTAACAGGACATGTACAATAATGGTCTACATTGTTAATGTGACTTAAATCTATGCACAAAAATGAATCATGTAACCCACACAAAATCTCGCATGCACTTATTAAGCACAACACAAATGTGCCAACTAATATATTAATAATGTGTAAGTAAATGTGATTTATGAGTGCTAACAAAATTTTCTCTATGATTGACTTGCCCTTGAGTAAACTCACTAGATGACATAATATTTAGAAGTGACCTCAAATCATCATCCATAACTAACATGCATTGTTTTCTCTAGGTGCTAATTGTTGAATTTTTGTAGGTATGGTTGGTCTTCATAACTATGTTTTTGTCATTGTAATGTGAAAATAATTTGTAGCTTCATGTTATCAAGGTAATTTTGATTATTTAGACCTTGAAAGATTTATTGTAAGACATGTTCTTCATGTTAGATTTAAAAGAGAAAATTTGAAAATTTGAAAATATAATTTTTGGCTCCAATATTGTCAAGTCGACCCCAATGAAGAGACACACCCATTTGCGAAGGAAGGACATCTATATAAAGCCATTCAACCTCCTCCACAAGAGCACTTTTTGATCTCATCACAAGAAGATAATTTTTTGGGCATCCAAGCGAAGGATAAAGGGGAAGAAGAAGGAAAAATAGAAGGACGAATATCTATCTCTCTTTAGCTCACATCTCTCTCTAAAAATCGCACATGTGACCTTTCTCTAAGTAGCAGGTTTAGGGCGGGACAAATTTTTGGACATTTGTTGGGAAGCATATTCTGGAAAGGCCAAAATCTTAGGAGGCTAATATTTTTTTGGACATATTCTGGAGGCTGAATTTGGGCCAAGGGAAAATTTGATCAGAGTGAGTTGCTAGAGGCTTGCCTTAAGGGTTGTGGACCCAGTTTGACCATAAGCATAGTTTTTTACTAGTTGCATTAGATGTATCTTTTGTTGAAGTAAAAGTCAGTGACTAAGGAAAAGGTAGTTAGGTTTTTACCCCAAGTGGGTTTTCCAGGGTAAATATTGTGTTCTCTCTTTGTATTCTGATCTCTACTTTCTTTATGGTTTATGGTTGAATTTCAAAAGTGTAATTGTTTAACGATAAACTGGAATTATTAAAATAAGATTTATATCATTCAAAGTAATTACCAATAGTTCAAAAATATTGTGCTTGTATTAAATTATTGCACTTGAAAAGTCAACATGGTTTCAAAGCTTTGGTAACAAAGAAGAAATTAAGATCACTCTTGGAGAATCTCCCACTCTTTGGTAAGTGATCACTGTTGAAACCCTAGATCAATAAGCTATTTTATTATTTATAACTATGGGTTCCCACATGAAGGAAGGGAACAAGTTGGAATGAGCCACAAACTTTAGGGTTTAGAAGACTAGGATTGATCTTCTCCTTGCAAAATAAGGTCTCTTGGGCATTGTAAAAGGCAAGGTCACCAAATCGGAGAAAGATGAAGAGAAATCAAAATGTGAGAAGGATGATATTACATCCATGAGCGTCATTTTGGACTCTATCAAATATCACTTGATTCCCTATGTTTCAAGTCTTCAATCTTCAAAGTAGATTTATGATGCCCTAAACAACTTATTTACCATCAATAATATTGGAAAATCTGTGTTTGAAGAATGAAATTTGCAACATTAGAATGATGAAGAATGATACTATAGCCTCATATTTCATGAGGATATTTCAACTAAGAGATCAACTACAAGCAATTGATGAAGCTAATTTCTAATAAGGAATTAGCAACTACAACACTCAATGGTCTACCTGAATCATGGGATTCTTTTGCTGCTTGAATATGTGCTAGAATGGATGCTCCAAAATTTGTTGAACTATGGGAAAATTGTACTCAAGAAGAATCAAGGCTCGTATTAAGAGGAAGGATTCACATATCTAATGAAGGTGATTCTCAAGTATATGTAGCACTGATCCAGGAGGAAGTAAGCTACCATCGCCCGAGATTGTTTATTTCCATTTTGTTTGTAAGCATATTTCAGTTCTTTGATATTAATGAAATGAAGTGTTGTTTCTGTTGCATATCTTTATTTATGGTTATATTTGTATTTTTTTGCGTTCCTGCTTAAGTTTAGATCAGTGGTATCATACTGGTCTTCTCTTTCTCTGTTTTTATTTTCATGTCCCCAACAAGGTCGAGGTATAAGGAGTTAGGGCTCGAACTTGTTCTACCTTGCAAGACCAGCCTCGTGAACCTTGATGGCCTCACATGGCAGAAGAAAAGAAAGATGAGGGAGCATGAGATCCTTTCAAAATATTGCTCAAAGAAGTCCTCGAGTGACAAAGGAATGCGATGATGGATAACTTTTCCCTAATACTTTGATGGATACCCACAGGCGACGCATCTTATTCTGGCAGCCACTCTGGGAGCGCCACTCCCTTTAAGGTACAATTTAACATTGACATCCCCATATTTGAAAGTCGGATAAATGAGAAAGCCATAGATAAATGGTTAAATATGCTAGAAATATATTTCTTGGTTCATGACTTTTCCAACCAGGAAAAGATTACTTTTGCACTCCTCAATGCCGCCCCCCACGTCAAGGGCTGGCAGGAAACCTACTACGAGAAGAGGGACGAGAGTGAGCCCTCACTATTCTCAGCTGCACCCACTTGGAATTCTTTCCGAGAAACATGTCACATGGTAGAAGAAAAGAAAGATGAGGAAGCATGAGATCCTTTCAAAATATGGCTTGAAGAAGTCCTCGAGTGACAAAGGAATGCGATGATGGATAACTTTGCCCTAATCCTTTGATGGATACCCACATGCGACGCATCTTCTTATGGCAGCCACTCTGGGAGTGCCACTCCCTTTAAGGTACAATTTAACATTGACATCCCCATATTTGAAGGTCGGATAAATGAGAAAGCCATAGATAAATGGTTAAATATGCTAGAAATATATTTCTTGGTTCATGACTTTTCCAACCAGGAAAAGATTACTTTTGCACTCCTCAATGCCGCCCCCCAGGTCAAGGGCTGGCAGGAAACCTACTACGAGAAGAGGGACGAGAGTGAACCCTCACTATTCTCACCCGCACCCACTTGGAATTCTTTCCGAGACACCATCAAGGAGTAGTATTACCCTGTCGGGAGCTATGAATATAAATACATAAAGTGGACCACGCTGCAACAGGGAAGGGACCAAGATGTGCTAGAGTTCACAAATATTTTTCATACCCTTCGCATGAAGTTGGGTATCAAGGATTATGAGTGGCATTTGGTGCTCATGTTTCAACCTAAATAAAATGTTCACTTACCCGAAATGTTTGCTTTCTGAAACTATAAACTATTTGTAATTGACTACATTATTATTATTCCCATGTTCCATCATTCAACATTGTTAATCACTTTGTGTTCAAACGTGGTAATAAAAAACAACTACCATTTAAAATTATTTGGGGTTTAACACTCCATAAGTCACAATGATTGATTTTGGAGAAAACCACTAATAATATTGGAGAGAAATAGAGACAAGGTATGATGTTTATTACAGTAACTCGAGTTAAATATTTGAATGGTCTATGGTTTCAACTACCATTTTCATATGATCGATATGAGAAAATGGAAAAACTAATAGGTGTGACAATAAGAACAATAGAAGAAAATAGTTTCAGATTGATCGCAATGAAGATTGTTTATAATTGACTATATTCTTATTATTCACATTTTCTATCATTCAACATTGTTACATTGTCACTTTGCACTTAAAATTTGTATTTCATCATTCATGTTACTAATAGTCTTTCTCGTCTCAATAACCTGAGATAACTAAGAAAATTTAAAACTAAACTCACAAAATTAATCTTAGACATATTTAGCATATTTAAAATTATCAAAATAATTACATGTTCAACAAATTTGGCATGAATAGACAATATATATGGAGAGAGAGAGAGAGAGTGTGTGTGACATGTGTTTAGGGGGTAGATATAGAGAGACAAATAAGGAGAGATGGAGGGAGGTATATATATAGATGGCAGGGGGAGAGAGGGAAGAAGAGAAAGATAGAGAAAGGGAGGGCGAGGGGAGAGAGAGTGAAGGAGAGAGATGGGGAGAGAGACACTGAATGGAAGGTGGAGAGAGAGGGAGGAAGAAAGAGACACACAGAGAGAAATACAAAAGTTTATTTCTAATCCTATTTGATCACTTGTACTAGATGCGTTGATTTCTACTCCTATTTGAGTGCTTGCACTAGATGCATTGGTTTCAGTGTAGATATTGATTTTCAATCATATTTGATTGCTTGCACTAGATGCATTGATTTCAGTGGAGATGTCGATTTCTAATCCTATTTTGTACCTTACACTAAATGCATTTATTTCAGTATAGATATTTATTTCTACTCCTATTTGATTGCTTCCACTAGATGCATTGGTTTCAATGTAGATATTGATTTCTAGCATTTTTTCTTGAGGGAACATTAGGATCCATTATATCATAGTGAAAAGAATATGCATTAAAAGTTGTTTAATATTTCATGTGAAATTCATATTGTATGTGACTTATTTTTCATTAAAACAATTTACTTTTTCATGTGACATTCTTTTTTTTGTTAAAGTTTCTTCTACTGCTAATCCAAATTACAATTGTAATTTGAACTAAAGATTCCAGCAGCTCTTAATTTACCAATGGTGCATGGAAATTATAAGAAATATTCACAATAGAATATGAAAAATTGCTTATACTACTTAATGTGAATTACAAGTCTGATCTTAGTTGGATCTCCAATATATCCTAAAACATATATTCATTTTATTTTTTAGTGCTATTAGATGTTATTATATCCTGCCTCATTATATGGTTAGCATTGTAACAAAACTACACATTATGCCATGGAATTAATACGAACATGTAATATTGATTTTTTTTTTTCTAGAATGCTACAGGTAATGACCGCGGAGATGATGATCCAAACTCCATTGAGCATAGACCAGATATAGTAGATGAAAATGATGAGGATTGTAATAGTGATGGTGATGATGATGTGGATAAGTCTGATTAGGATGGTTAGGATGATAATCGTGGCAATGATCATGAGGATGATCTTGACTGTGATCTTGGTGGTGCTAGCTAGTGATATCTTGATGATCTTGGAGGTGCCTATTTTTAGATGGATATTGTGAATTCATCTAGGAATAATGATATCTATGAAACACTTTGATTTGGTAATCATACATTGAATTTTAGTTGATTTGGAAATTGTCAACATTATTTTGATCGAGAATTATTATGTATGATGATATTACTATCTTTGGATGGATGTTGGGAATTTACCTTAGAATAATGATATTCATGATATATTTTGATCTGGTAATCACACATTTGAATTTTAGCTGATTAGATTAAAGATGATGATGATATTATTAACATTATCTTTTTACTTTATATATATCTTGAAAATTCTCAATGTTTTTTTATGGAAAATCATTATGTACGATGACATTACTAATTTTGGGTGGACATTGTGAATTTACCTTGGAATAATGATATACTTGATAGGAGTTGATTTGGTAGTCATATATGTCTATTGAAAATTATCAATGGTTTTTTAATGGAGAATTACTATATATGATGACATTGTTATTATTTGGATGGATGTTGTCAATTTCCTTGATTGTTTTTTACAAACACTATGTTATCAATTAGAATTGTGATATCTTATTTAATGATGTTTAAAAAGTGTAATATATTTGACTATGTAATTGAAATTAGTAAAATGAACCTATAAAGGGGGTCATAAATGGAATAAAAAGTACACTAAACAACAAGCCAAATGTGGATGCAACCATGGATGCAAAATTAGGTGTAGAATTGGATGTTAAACTAAGCATCAAAACAAGATGTAAACAAGGACACAAAAGGGTTTTAAAATAAAAGTAAAAAAGGGTGCAACACTAGATGCAAAGAAGGGAACAAAACATGACATACACAAGGATACCAAACTAGGTGCAAATGAGGATGCCAAAATGGACACCAAACTAGATGAAAAAGGGACAGATAAGTATAAGTAAAATTGGATAAAAAGGGGTTGCTGAGTTGGATGCTAAAAAGAAGCAAAAAAAATGCAAATTTAGATGTCAAATGGGGAATCGCAAAGAATGGTGTAAAATTGAGTGCAAAAAGGGATGTAAGAAGATACACAAAACAAGATGCAAAATGAGGCTAAAACCAAGGACACCATATTAGATGCCAAAAATTATGCATAACTAGATTCAAATTATGACTCAAACCTAGGCGCAAAATGACATGCAAATGTGGACACAAAATGAGGCAGAAAAAAATTATGCAAATTTGGATGCCAAAAATGATGCAAAATTAGACACCAGAAAGGATTAGCAATTGGAAGCAAAAATGGATGTAAAAAATGGTGCAAAATTAAACATAGGTGTAGCAACAAAAAATGGTGGAAAATGGGTATAAAAGTGGCTCAAAATTGGATGCAAATTGAGATGCAATGTTGGATGTAAAATGAGGTGCAAAAAGTGATGCATAACTTAAAGCAAGAACTAATGCAAAAGTGGACGTAAAAAATGGCTCAAAATTGAATGTAACATTAGACAGAAAATGAGATGTGAATGTGGATACAACACATAGCTCAACATATGATGCAAATTTGGATGCTGAAAAGGATGAAAAATTCGATGCAAGCAATGGCAGTAAAAACAATGCAAAAGAGGATGCAAAATATGGTGCAAAAATAGGCACAAATAGACACAAAACCATATGTAAAAATAAACACAAATTTAGAAGCAAAAACTAGCATAATATTAGATGAAAAAATTGGCGTAAGACTAGATACAAAAACTATCACAAACAAGATGCAAAAAAAGAAGCTAAATCAAATGCAAAAGATGTTGTAAACTTGATGAAAATGATGTTGAAAAACTGGGAGCAAAGAATGGCACAAAACATGAAGTAAAAAAACGACGAAAAAACAGATGCAAAAAATGGCACAAGACTAGAAGCAAAATTTGTCATAAACCCAGATGCAAAATTTGAAGCAAAAAAGGATGCCAAATATGGCGTAAAAAGGATGCCAGATCTTGTGCAAAAAAGGATTCTTTAAAAAATGTACGAAAGCACCAGATTTAGCGCTAGGTTGCTCATCCCAAGTCGAAGAAAAAAAATGCACTAAAATTCGGCTCCAAATATGGTACAAATTTCCTATTTTGTTGTAGATAAGTATCAATTTGATAGGGAAGCTTGGATGCTACTTAATAATGTGCAAATAAGATGGAGGCAGAACTCAAGTGGTGAGGTGGAAGAGTATAGGCCCATGTGAATTGGTGTTATTATGATCCATATGAAAATGGAGATAAATGTCCAAGAAGATAGGAACCATAATTCAATATGCCATGGAGAAACAAAGGATAACAAGTAGTGAAAATCCTTACTAGGGAAACAAGGTTTTCTATTGAATTGCATTCATTTCGTGGACAATTATGTGAAGCATTAGGACTTTAAATCCTGATTGGTAGAGGAAACTTATTTAGACAAAATAATCATCCCATGGTGGAGAAAAATATTAAAGAGCTTCAAGACACAATGCTTCAAATACAATTAAGATATGTTCATTTGACAATTGGGTTGACTTCAACTGTGGCAATCTTGGTGGATTTGTGAGTACAAATCTAGTAGGAAGAAGGCAAGATAAATTGCCTCCAAGGATAGACAAAGAACATTTAACATGACTTGGGTCAAGTCGCATAGATTTCTTTGTCCAAAGAAATTTTGTTAGTAATGTTGATTTGTTAGTAGCTTATTTGGATATTGTTGTTACTTCAATGAAACTAGGCCAAATGGAAGAATATCAAAATAAGTAAACTTAGTATTGTATGGAAGTTAAATTTGGTTGGATATTAGAGTTATACTAGACAATTTACGCTACTAGAATCTATAACATAGTATACTCGTTAAAAATATGTTATGATATGTAATATTCCTAATGGACAAATTTACAGTGATAACAAAGACATGCAAGACAATATAGCATAAAAAATTTCAATAAACAACAAAAACGTAGAAATGCTCCCAAACACGCCAAAAATGGGAAATTTTATTATATAAATTGTTGGAGTAATGTGAAATAGAAAGAGTGCACCTGAGCTTGCACAAGGAAAGCTACAAGACTTAGGTGATCGATATGTCATTTTCCAACTGTTGCTGGAGTTTATCTATCAGAAAATATGCGTTGGCCCAATAATTTTGCATTGTTTGTTGTGTTGAGACCCTAATTTGACCCCTCAAACCTGCCCATAAAATTTTACAAAATTAGATTTGACGTCCTTGCCAAAAACCCAAAAAAAAAAACATAAAGGGTTTTCGCAAATTATACGGACCACAAGGGACCCAATTTTTAACCTCACCCCTCCTAACTCGCTACTAAAGAATCTTACTATTTTGGGGCACCAAACTCTTCCAAAAATTATGCAAAATTAGGAGCGGACTCCTTTATGCTAGTCTAGCAAAACCCAAAAATGATTTGGGCAATTCAAACCTCCCAGAATTACCCAAATTTGGTGCTATGCCCTCCTTGATAGTTTCTCTCTCCCCCTCAATTCAAACTGGTGGATATGTCACCAATTCCCTCTCAATTAGATATAGGATTTCCCCACAAAATTCTTCTTGAGTATGTGAGTGAAATTCCTTCCAAGACCCGACACAAATAAGATGAATCCGGCTCCACAAATTATGTCCAGTAATACTTCTGTGCAAGCCCTAAAATGGTGAGTTTGGCTCTCTCAGCAGCATCAACTTCCAGCCCTAAAATTCTCCATAAATGATGGTCCACCCTCAATGAAATTTCTCCTAAATTTGCTGGCGAGAATTCCCCTTGAAACTCCCTCAACTCAGTGGTTCGATTTCTGTCCCTGCATCCTCTCGGAAGTTCGAACTAGCTGAAGAAGGAGTTGATGTGTCCCACAAACTCCAACAAATCTCTCCCCACTAAGTTCTAAAATACTCTCCTAGGGTGACACTCAAATTTCACCGAAGGTAGAGGTGGAATTCCTTCTTGGGAATTCCTTGTGCTAAACAACACTGATTTACTTGGCTAAACAATTCAAGAAAACTTGTCTTCAAAAGTTAGATTGTCAAAAGATACCAAATGGAGACCTCCTTGCCTTATTTATAGACGCTGGTCCTCTTTCTCTTGGTGGACCCCATTTTCCACTAACTCTCACCCCCTTTCTTTTTCTCTCTTCCTCCACAAGTGTGAATTATCTCCAACGGTCGAATTTCCTACTTTTTGTGGTCCCCACATTCCACCAAGGCTTAAATTTCTCTTATTCCCCTAAGTCCTTTATGCCTCCCATGTCAAAATTGCTTCCAATGCCTAAATTTCGAAATTGTGTTATGATTAGAACCACCCACAAAATTTTTGTTGACCTCTTCAAATGGAAAAATCGAAATTGGGGACATTACAATCCTCCCTGCCAAAAATTTCTTGTCCTCAAGAAATGCTCGAACAAGTTGTATCTCCCTGTTGACCCAACTATCACTACAAACAATACCAGGGTCCCAAATGTGTCATTGAGTCATCAGCTAATCTCTAGGGGACCAAATACTCTCCATAGAACTAAACCCCAATGGAAGATCTGCATGACCTCCCCTTGTAGAGACTAACTCATCCCTAAAGGTGGTTGAACTGCCAAGCCTTGTAATATCGAAGTCCCATGCTAATCTTCAAAAGGATACGACCATGTCGACACTGCACCACTCTGACTATGGTCAACTACCCATAGTACTCATATCGTATCATCCCCACCTATAAATTGATGGCGTAGTATATGTGGGGCCAAGCACATCCCTTTGTTAATAATACCACCAATGTGAAGTGTTATCCCATCTTGGGAAGTCCTTGAGAGGTATATGCCTGCTGCCAAACTGAGACCCAACAAAATACATGGATGTCCTAAGTTCCATGGTGGTAACCCTCTCTCATAAGTCTGTGACCCAACTGCTTTGCCCTATAGCTCCATGGCCCCATACTAATCTCAAAGTGAGGTCAACATGTAGGCGTTGTGCCAGTCTGGGCATGACTACAACCCCCTCATGCTCCTGCAGATCCATCTACTCCCGTAATCCTCTATCACAACCCTAATAAAGGACAACTCTATATTGTTGAAGATGGTCGTGCCAGGCCATCCCATCAAAGCCATCATTTACCGATCCTCATCCAATCTCTGGCCGAAACAATAGCAGGTAAATTCCTCCTCGGCCCAGAGTGATAATCCTGATGACCCCCAATCTGACCTCCCAAGGGAGATGTCGTCCTGTCGCTCTCATCTCTGTGATCCCTCTGGAGAAAGGTGGTCTATTGCCCCAATGGATCCTTCGAACCCAAAGCCAAATTGAAATCCCATCGCTTCCAATTCTTGTCGCCTACCACTGTGTAGTATCGATGTCCACTGGGAACCCCATGTACAATACAACTAATCCCTAAATGCAGCTAATAGGCATATTTCTGATGGTCACGACTGTTTCATTGTATGCAGATTTTTCCTACTCCAGCTAGTCATCGCCACTAAGTCTACTATATACACCCTTGATAATGTGCCAATACATTGTCTAAAGCCCGAATACCCATTGGAAAACTGCCTCATCTATACATGGTATCCCGTGCTCATTTAGGATCCTAAAAAGCCCTACTGAAGTAGAGGCACATGTTTCCCGTGATAAGCTCCCCAA
>APFE031410171.1:37002-72594 GCA_000404065.3 Pinus taeda | reverse complement strand
TGTCGAAGTCGAACATGGTAGAAACCACTTGATTACAGTCGATGATGTAAATTGTTAACAAGTGTGAGAGAAACCACCAATAATGACAATGGCTCTCAAAGTACTCAGTACAATCCATGAGATGTGATTAGATGTGTCGATGTCGAACATGTCACGGAATCCTTCGATCGAAGGTCAATGATGCAACCTATCATCGAAGATGAGAAACCTGCCACTGAGGCATGCAGATCCCAAGGTACTGGCGATTTCTAGATCATCTTTCTAGATAAAGAGCTGAAGTCAATAGAAAGTGATCCATCATAGGCAAGCCCACAACACCAAATCATAGATCAAATTTGAAGAAATTTAGTTGCAAGGACTGACTCAGGGATGGTCAAGATGGATGACAAATATTTTGCAGATGAGTGGCTTATTCGCACTGACCTCTTGAACACATAATGACACAACAAATAGTTTGGTGACGAATGACCTAAAGTTAATACCCAGAAACTGGCTGAAGACTTTCAATGTGGTTTGATCAACTGTTAGGAAAAGGATTTCCCAACCCAGGTGAATGAAAGTGTCGTGTTCAAGAGTGGTTTACAAAGTATGACAAGCAGGCTTATTTTTCTCTCTTTTCCACCACCATTTCTAGCAAGTACCTCTTTATTTTTTACAAGTTTGAGGAGGATAACATATGCTTGATTATAAGCTCATCCTTCAGATGAGTCCAACTTAGTTTAAATTCGAACCCTAAGAAGGAGTGGTCCGTTCCTATTTGTAATTGAATAGGTCCTTTACTGTCAAAATTTAACGAGTCTAGTATAGGAGAAACTCGACGTTTTTCATGTTTAGAGAGTTTAAAAAAACTTAAGAAGAGTCCAGGGTTGACTTTTTCATAAATTTGTGTCTCCCAAGCCCGAAAAAGTATAAAATAATACTTGAAAAAACCGCTTGATCTTTTACGACCAAGGAGTACTTTTCATAATTAGTGCCTTTGATCCGAAAAAGTAAAAAAGCGATCAACGACAAGTCGCTTTATGACCAATATCAAATTTGAAACAACAAAAACCCGACAATCTTTTTGTGTTTTTACGGTCAGAAAAGGGTTGTAAGAGGACCGTCTTTTTAGTTCCATTTTAACGAGCTTAAAAAGAAAAACTCGGCAATCTTTTCATGTTTTAGGAGTCAGAAAAGAGCTTGAAGGTGACTCTATTGGTTTTTCGTTGAAAATGACCGATTTTGCCTGAAAAATCCATTATCCTGAACAAAAACTCAAACATTACTCATACCTGTTTAAAAATGGGTAAAAATGTTGCAAAAAACACCTTTTTAAAGTGAAACATAAACAAATTTAGAATTTATTTACCCAAAAAACTTATAAAAAGGACTTTTTACCATTCATTTTTACCATTTGAGATTTGGGTGATAAAAAGGAGCTTTTGACCAGAAACTTCCCGTGAAGATTGCGGAAAATCCGTCCGTCGGAATCGAACGCTGTCTCCTCTAGGTAATCCACATCATCCTACTCTTCATTTCTATCCATTTGAAATTGTTTTTTAGGGGTTGATTTTTGTTTTTAGGAGGTTTTTAGGTTTCAAAACCCGCACGCGGGGGTCCGCAGGTTTACCACAGGGGACCTACGTACCCCGACTTTTTTGCAATGGGCAACAAGTCAGGGGTATGCACCTGTTGTGAAGGCAAGGTGTGGACCCCACGCACTGTCCCTAACAAGGGGGTGCATACCCCGCGCACAGGTTTTTAAAACCTAACTAACTCAAAAATTACCCAATGAAATCAATTTTATGCATTCTAATTCGCCTTTTTTACTTGAATGTAGGATAAACATCATGCTTGATTGGCGAGAACGGGAGCACGAGGATGTGGACCTCACCATGATGAATCATCAACCTTCGATCGATGCATTGAAGGCATGTGGCTTATACAAATTCTGGGCCATACCTGGCATGAGGGCCTAGGTGGACTTTTTGCAGTGGCTGGTTGATAGATGGAGTATAGAGGACCAGTGCTTCTTTATTGGTGGGCACCAACTCAAAATCGAGCCAGCAGATATAAACTTTTTGACTGGTTTGCCCAGGAGGGGTGAACATTTGACTCTATTCGGGGCCAGGGTAGGTGGCCAGTCTGTCAAGAGCCTCCGGTAGAGTACTACAATGTCCAGAACCAGGACAAAGGGATAGATATCAAAACCATATCCCGTCCTGAACTCATGGTTATTGGGTTCACAGTTACCAGACTCTGCGGTAGTGCAGTGCTACACATTGCCACCGGATCTTAGATGCGAATGGCAGTTGATTACTTTCGAGGCACGATTTTCAACTGGTCCGATGCTGTGTTGGCCAATGTGAAGGGCCAACTGACTAGGGCCAAAAATGAATAACTAAAGACTTTTGGGTATGGTGCTATAGTTGTGAGTTTTGGTCTGGAGAGGGTTCCGATGTTGATCCTGTAGCACCTCACTGTTGGAGCTGGGCTTCCTCGAGAGCCCAAACTGATGCGATGGGTTGCAGTTATGGCCCATCATCCTGTTGAGGGGAACAAGGTCATTTGGTTCAAACTTGAGTATTTCCAATGGTTGGAGAACCAGTTTTTTGCTATCCAGGACTTTCCTTATGCTGGGGATGATTTTTTTGGGGACCTAGACATGGCTCTTCCACCAGGAGAGCAATGGGATGATGTAGGTAAAATCATGTTCAAAATTTTCCTAATTTAATTTTTTTTGTTTTTATATCGTATCAAAACTGATAGTAAAAGTTTCAAATGCAGATGTGGGCCCAGAGCGACTAGCCGCTCTCCGGCCTTACGAGAGGAAACAACCAGTTGCATCGGTTCCAGCCCCACAGGACGAATCAGCAAAGACTTTGGCCGAGTTGGAGAGCCATCTAGAGCGCTTGACAGGGGACATGCCCAAGACCAGTATAGATGACATCCCTTGTTGACTTCAGTGCTATGTGATTGGGGTCCTAGGACCTTTTAGGAGGTTCCTTTATAAGGTGGCCCGTGCAGTGGTTTCACATTGAGATCATCACCAGTGATGGGATGATCGCCTATTGTAGTCACATATGAAATTTTTGCTTTTTGTACTTATCATTTTTGCCAATCAAAAGGTGTTTTTCAACCTATGATCGAGGACGATGTATTATTTTGACACATTACTATGTTAGATGATATCATTATTACCAGCTTATCTTGTTAAACATGTTTATGGAATGTTTTTAAATTTACTTGTATTATTATTGCACATGTCTACTTAGCATTTGAGAAGCAATTGCATATGCTAATGTATTTAAAGATCTTGGAATATGCTGATATTCAATATAGTCAAACTCACTTTCCAGGAGATGCACTCTCAAAAATAATCTCAATAAAACTGGATTTCTAATGGTGTATACTCTATTAAGATGTAATACAACGAATTCAGAATCTAACCTCACTATCAAACTCTGAATCCCAAACAAAATAGATTCAGATAATAACTCAATCACTGCACTATACTCTGCAATGTTGTTTGTTGTTTGACCGAGGCTTACCCCATGCATAGATACCAACTTGTCAGAGGGCGAATAGATAACCCAAGCTGCGGAATAAATATTCCGTGTACTACGACAAGCACCATCAACGAACATGTATGTTTGGAGAGGCGTCGACATCTGCGATATCAAGATTAAAACCAAGATAAGCGGGAATAACGACGAAAAACACTCTCTAAGCTAAGCACGCTTTTAAATCTAAAACACACCAGCTACAAGGAAAACTAACCTAACTAAAAAATCTTCACACTCATCTTAAGCATAATACCTCTTCAGGTAAAGACCATTTCTAGGTTTACCTAAAGAGACCCCGTCAAAGTCTACCAATTCATAGGCCCCTTTCGCTAGCTTTCGCTTGACAACATAGGGACCATGCCATATAGGCACGAATTTTCCAGCGCCTAATTTATCATTTGCTTGATCGTACAATAAGACTAGATCTCCTTGCAAAAAAATTCGAGGGGTCACATTTCGATCATACTGAGCTTTAATACGTTTTGCATGAGATTCGATCACTAATGCAGCATCGCGTCGATTCTCATCTAGCTGAGCCAAGTATAACAAATGTCTTTGCTCTTCGGAAGTGGCTGGAAGTAACTCGATGGCCATTCGCAATGACAAGATTTCACACTCAATAGGTAACACAACTTCCAAACCATAAACTAGTTGGAAAGGAGTGAACCCTGTTGACGTTTTAACTGAGGTTTGATACGCCCATAGCGCTGAAAATAGCATGTTGTGCCAATTTGATCGATGAATCCCAGTGATTTGTCGGATCATGATGACTAGAACTTTGTTTATGGCTTCAACCAGGCCATTAGCTTGTGGATAATAAGGAGTTGAACTGTCGTGACGCAAGCCAAGCTGGCCTGTAAGTTCAGTCATCATAATGTTTCGAAATGACGCCCATGATCAGTGATAATCGCTTGTGGAACACCAAACCTAGCAATTATATGATTGAATATGAAAATCGTAGTTGTTTTGCCGTCTGCCTCAAATGTAGGCGTCGCCTCGGCCCACTTGGTAAAATAATCTACTGCAAGGATAATATATGCATGCCCCCCAACCGAGTGAGGGTTACATGTAATAAAATCGATACCCCATTTGGAAAAGGGACCAACGGAAATTATAGGGTGAAGAGGAGCAGGTGGAGCGCACACCTTTCGATCAAAAACTTGGCAGTTTTGGCATTTTCAGACCGCAAGAATAAAATCTTTAAACATAGACGGCCAGAAATAGCCAGCGCGCAATATTTTTTGGGTTGTGGCATACCCAGACATATGACCGCCACATGCTCTAGAGTGACAGTCGTTGAGGACCCTTTCAGCTTCCTCGTGATTCAAACAACGTCGAAAAACAGAGTCCGCCCCACGACGATAAAGAGTATCTCCAATAATTTTGAATTGTTGGGACTGGAATCATATTTTTTGACATTCCGATCGTGAAATATCTGGCCGAAAGGATTGGGTTTGGAGATAAACGATGATATCCCCGTACCACGGATCTAAAGTGCTGATTAGAAATAAGGATTCGTCCGAAATGGGCTTCTCCACCACATTTTCCGTGTCAGCACATGGGAAGTCACACATTAATTCCGCAAAAACTAAAGATTTCTTTGACTTAGACTTTTCAAACTCCAAATCGAACTCTTGCAGGATGACAATCCATTTGGAGTACTTGCCCCCCAGCAATTGCTTGGTCAAAATATAGATCATAGGGTTGCAATCAGAAATAATTGTAGCCTTACGTAGTAAAATGTAATGAAGAAAACGTTGGACAGCTTGAACAGCTGCCAATGCCAATGTCTCCACATGTGAGTATTTTAGCTCAGTTGGATTTAGCGTTCGACTAAGGTAATATATCACATGTTCAGTACCGAATTCATCTTCCTAAACTAACACCATTCCGATGGTGGAATAGGAAGTGGTGAGATACAAGAAGTAGTCCTGGTTGTAGTTGGGAGGATGCAACAACAGTGCATGGGTCAACGCGTGTTTTAGCGCATAAAAAGCTTTCTCAGCTATCTCGTCCCAAAAGATTGAACTATTCTGCTTCAACAACCGGGTAAACCCCTTTGTGATCTCGGCGTAGTTAGGGATGAATCGACGTAAAAAGTTTGCTTTCCCTTGCAAACTTTGGAGTTGGCGAAGACTCGAAGGAGGAGGCAATTTGATAATGGCTTCAACCTTTGAGGAATCAACGCAAATGCTGGCTTTCAAAACAATAAACCCCAGTAATCGACCCGTTTCAATACAGAAAACACACTTGTGGGGGTTCAACCTAATCTGATAATGCCTACAACTCATAAAGATTGCTCTTAAATGGACGAGATGATCAACTCGATGTAATGAATGAGCAGGCAAGTCATCGAGATAGGGTTGCACAATGTGCTTGATATCATGAAAAGCAAAAGACATGGCCCATTGAAAAGTTGCCCCGACGTTCTTGAGCCCAAAAGGTAATTTGCAATAAGAAAATGTCCCCCATGGACAAATGAATGCCGTTTTTGGTTGATCAATAGGTAGAATATTGATTTGATCGTATCCGGAAAAACCATCCATGAAGGAGAAAATTTTGGTGTCGACACAATCATCAATGATTTGATCGATATAGGGAGTGGGGTAATTGTCCTTCGGACAGGCTTGATTAATGTCCCTATAGTCAATACATATTCTTATTGTCCCTTGTTTTTTGTTAACAGGAACAATATTCGATACCCAATCCGTTAACGGGATCGGATAAATGAAACCTACTTTGAGTAATTTTTCAACTTCTGCTTTAATTGCAACAACTTTTCTTGGGTGTTTCTGACGCAAACGTTGCCAGACGGGTTTAGCGTTCGGGTAAGTTTTGATTTCATGAACTACAATTGCGGGGTCAATTCATGGCATTTCCTCATATGACCAGGAAAACACATCGCGGAATTCTTGAAATAGGGCCTTATATGTTTGAATTTCATCTTTCATACAAGAGGCACCTATATGAATGTTTTCAACAATTCCATGCTTAACTGAAATGTCAAGGGGAATAGTTCGAGAAATATTTCCCAAGTTTAACTCGAAATAGGGATGTTTCATTGGATTCTGAGCGTCCTTAACATATTCAGTTGTAAATATGGATGAAAAATCATTTTCAAAATGATCGCTCTCGGGTAAAAATGAAGATCTGTGATGAAGATCTTCCCATGGTAACTCATCGACGCATAGGATTTCACGAATTTGCTCATTAGTTTGAACAAATTTAGAAAACGTTATTGAATCCATGTTTGATGTCGAAAGTGATTCCTCATGGACCACATTCATTAAGTCGATTTGGGTTGATGTTGTGTCGGAAAATGACTACACGGTCTGATACACAAGTTCATACGGACTGGAAGGCATAAAAGTGCCAAATGAGTCGATCTCAGATTTAGAAGGTATGATCCAAGGATCATCATTAACAATGGTACCTAATGAAATCATATGAATGGTTGCAGTAGAAGATGATGCATTGATAGGAGGAAAAGTAAAAGTGCCCAGTAAACCAGAATCTTTAACTAGTCCTACTCCAACATCCTTATATGGGATCATCGCTTTACCAACATGTTGAATGCTCTTAGCAGAGGCTGGGTCAGATGAAAAGTAAGACAGCTGAACTAAGGTTACAATCTTTCCATTATGAGGGAACTTTATAAGCTGAAAGACTGATGAAACGACAGCTGTCATAGTGTAAGACCAACTACGACCCAAGAGAAGGTTGTAATCTAGAGGGGCATCAACCACCTCCACATCTAGATTAACGGTTTTACCTTCAACCCCTATAGGTAAATCCTGTAGAATGCCAAAAGGATGAAACCCATGACCATCAAAGGCTTTTAGAATCGTCGGGGATTGATTTAGTGATGGAGAAAAAAGTGATCTCCAACACTGTATCGACATAATACACGTGGAAGCTCCTTCATCAATCACAGCCCTATGAACAGGTCTGTTTTTGACTATCACTAGAATCTGGACAGCCATTTGATGAGGTAAGCACGGTGCACTATTTTCTAGATTGAAGATTATAAGGTTCGGGTCCTGAACGTCAACAGCTCCTATAGCCGACAAAAGTAATTTACGTTGTGCTGGACATGATTGCAGTACTTCCAAAGCCAACATTGCTGAGGGTGAAACAGCTAAATCCTCAATAATGTTATAGTTTTGAGCTGCTCTCACATGTGGATTGAAAGCAGACTTTCGAAGTATACCCTTGGCGGGCGGTTTGATTACTAAGTCTGGATTAGGTTTCTCGATCTGTAGTGGATCAAAACCGGGAGCTGAGGTTGATGGATTCGAATGAGAAGATTCTACTTCTTTACCATCAACAGGACTTTTACTGCCATAATCTTGCGATCGAGTCGCAATCCTAACATGGGACATCATCAATATGGGTTCTTCATTGGCACCAGAGGATGAACCTATCATCTTACTGTCTTGATTTGGAAAAGGATCCTTCAAAATAGCAGGAGTTTGGGAACCTTTGACAATTTTCGAAACCTCTACACGATGAGGGTAGTCTCTTGTAAAATGTTCTTCATCACAAATGAGACAAGGATAACGAGGTTTGCGTTTTTCATCAGTTGATTCCACTTTTTCTAGTTTCTCTTTCGAATTTTTATCTGTTTTATTCTTCTTCTTCCCTTTCTTCTTACCACCGGTTTTTGATTTAGCTGTAGATGACTCTACAACATGAATATCGGCGGAAAGTTCCATGGAAGAATATCCTGTCAGGGAATCCGGCAAGGTTATGATAGGAGAAGAATTCTTGGAAGACTTCTTCTTACTTTTGGTATTAACTGTACCTATCATACCATCAGCGGCATGACACCCTGAAGGAGCTGCAGCGATTTGATTTTGTTTGGGTAGATCGGGGATTTTCTCGTGTAATGTACCCAAGTGAGTATAAACTAAGTCAAGGTACTGTTCTTGAGCAATTACTTTCTCCTCAGTAATGACTCCGGCCTTAGCTACATCCTCAGTGATCTTGGGCAGTAAAGATTTTACAAACCATTCAACTAAGATCTAATCCGGGATAAAAACTTTCACTAAACGCCGTCGATGTCTCCATTCATGAATATGATCTGAAATGTAAGTGGACATTGACTGCTTTAATGAAGTTAATAATTTCATGCCATTGTCGTATCTGACCGGCAACTGAAAATTAGTTAAAAACGAAGTAGCTAACTGACTAAAGTTATAAAAAGTGGCTCGCGATAACTCAATGTACCACTTGGCCACAAGACCAATTAGAGTGCGCTGGAAAAGTCGTAAACGAATTGAATCATCTGAAATGGAATTAGATGCACATCAGAGGTGATAAGTCATCACATGGTTCGACGGGTCCTCTCCTGGCTTACCTTCGAACTTAGGAATATCACTGCGCAACTTATGCGGCATTGGCGGCCAATACTGAAGATAGTTAATTGGATCATTCGTAAGGCGCGTCAAGTCAGTCAAGTCCAAAGTTGCGATAAACGGTAACTGACGATTAGGGTCCCTAAAACTCTGGGTCTGCAGGCCAGCCCTAGGAGGAGGATATCCAAGATAACTAGGAATTGGAATCGCATTTGGGGTATTCTGTCCTCCTGGAAAACTAGGATTAACCGGACCATACTGGGGTTGTTGAGGTTGTTGATATGTATACCCAGGGTATGGTTTATACTGATAGGTTGGTTGCTGCGTAGCAGGACCATATTGGTACTGTCCTTGGTATGGTTGTTGATTGAACTGAGGTTGAATGGTGACAACCGTACTTCCTACAGGCATCTGAACCGAAGTGTGGACCGTGGGTCCAGACTGAGGTAAAGATGTCGAGGAGTAGATGTAGGGACAGTGGAAACTGGAGTTGTCGATACTCCAGAAGAAGGTGGGGTAGATGTAGCAGATGTTGCAGTAGTTGCAACAGACGTTTGAGGCGGAGTACTAGGTGTACTAGGCCCAGACTGAGAAACTACAGAAGGTGCAGAAGTTTGAATAGTAGACTGGATAGGTTGCTGGGATGAACCAAAAACCAAGGGTTGTCTAGTTTGAGATGACAACTGCGCATTCGGTTGCAAGACCTGTTGGGATTGAGATGGATCCCACACTAAATTCGTTTCGGGGTATGGACCCATAACAGGTTGAGGATATTGAGGACCATAATCGAGTTGAGGGTAGGGTTGATAATATGATTGACCTGAAGGTGGTTGGTAACCTTGAGTTGAGTACTGACCTTGGGGTTGATATCCCTGAGGCATATACTGATACTGGGCTTGACCTTGAGGTACATATTGATATTGGGGTTGACCTTGAGGTACATATTGATATTGAGGTTGAATTTGAGGTACATATTGATACTAAGGTTGACCTTGAGGAATGTAATGTCCCGTAGGTATGTACTGTCCTTGAGGTTACCCCCCAGGTGCAAACTGAGTACCTTGAGGTTGCCCCCCAGGCATATACTAGGTACCTTGAGGTTTCCCCCTAGGCACATACTGGGTACCTTCAGGTTGCCCCCCAGGCGGAGACTGGCCACCTTGCAGTTGAGGATTGGGAATAGAACCTGACATCATGAGAATATCTTCTACACTTAACGGTTTAGTACCATTCTTTCCAGTTAATAACTTTCGTTCAATAGGTTGAGGAGATGGTCCTGAAAAAGTACCAGACATGGACTGATACCCAACAGGAACAGAAGGACTGCCATACAAAAAGGCTTCCGGAGATTAAGAAAACATGGACGACTGCTCAGACATATTCAACGGAGGATAGTAACCTCTAGGTGTTGGGTGATAAGAAATACGAGGTGGTGAAAAACTTAGTCCCAGGTTTTCCAAAAAATCAGTCAATGAAAGATGCCAAGCACTGCTCCTAGGTGGACTGTAAAAGATTGATTCACGCTCCCTATGGTCTAAGGTAGGTCGATCTTTTGGAATAGGGATGCCTTCTTCGTTTTTCGAAATAACAAGTTCTTCAATAGCTATTAGCCCAGAAGGAAGATTTTGGGTAATTATCGCTTCTACCCAAGGTGAACTAGGACCACTAGAAGCTAGAGAAGCAAACCCTGATATTGGAGTAGCAGCAATGTCAGATTCGGGTTCAGATATTTCAGGTTTTTCACCTATATCACTAGTAGATGAAACACTACCAGTAACTTCTGAAACAGATATAGGTTGCATACTATAATCTGCTATTAGCGCTGAAAAATCAGGATTATATCCCACCAAAGTAGACTCTCCTCTTTCAGGTGACCCACTTCTACTGTCTCTAGGAGTTACCAGGGCCCGTAGCCCTTCAAGCTGGCTTGGTGAACACTCAGGAGGTTGGCCCCGAAGTCTACGGGACTTCCTCGGTAATTCAGCCACGGTTAAAAACTTTTAACTACTTCACACAAAAACAAAGTAAAACCTCAATGAAAACCTCCTAAAGCCTCTAAATAATCAACCAAATTGAATCACATGCCTAAAGAATCTAGGAGATCAATGACACACAAACAATAACTTTCCGTACCGAAAACACTAGTTGGTGATGAAATCCAACGTCGTAGAATTCAATACAGAAATAGTGGTTGGAATAGTTACCCCGACAACCTACTTAATGAATAGACTGGCACAAGTTTCTCCACTAAACTGTCTCGAGTGAAGAGAACCCCCCAGAAAATCCAAGTGAGTCTAGCCGACGTCTGCTCCAGGTACAGTGGGATCTTCCCACCACCGTCACCTTAGGAAGAATCCTATAGAATATGGTCACTATGGTTACCAATAGAAACAAATATACCTAGGGAATAGTCTACGATCCGATACGCACGCAAGGGCAGAGTAACAAGCTCAATCCCCTTGAAGGCTCCTTGACATAAACCAAGGTTTACCAACAAGTGACCCCAGGCTTCTCGATAATGGTTAATCTGAGGTTTACCATTTTTAATATGTGAATATCTGGCATTGTTCCCAATGATGAAGGACTGATTCCCACACTGGTTCGGACACGATCTCACGCTTCTCCTTTAAGAGGAGCTTTCCCAGAGCATAGATGCAACAATTGGATTTCTCTCCTACTGCAAGATACAGCTACTTGTTTGTTTTACTATCTTGGAGAGTTAAGTACTCCCTACTCCAAGACACTAGCCTAAGCTATATTGGTGTAATAGAGCCCTAGAAATAAAAAGATTTCTAGATTAATTTTACTTTAAGTGTTATTTTTATTGGTTTTTTGATTAAGTCAAGAGGTGCGGACATGAAACTCGTGGTGTGAAGACTCGACTCGAAATCACTAAAAAGATGCACTTAAGATGATTAAACAATCTTTTCTCTTCAATGAGCTTCTAGCTAGGAAAGAGTTTGAGAATGAAAATGCGTGTAAACACAAATATTTCTTAACAAACAAATTAAAAGAAGAGTTTTTTGTTCCAATGCACTCAAAACGAGACAACTAGTTATTTTCACAAGAATTTCCTTTTTCATTCAAATGCTCAAATGCTACCAAAACAAACCTTTTCAAAAGAGATTTTTGTATTTTTATAAAAACACTCACAGCTATGACTAAAGCAAATCTTGAGAAAACTATAAATAAAGAAAATCTTAAGATCTATAAACTATAAAAAACTAATTGAAGTAAAAGCTTACAAGATGTTTTTTTTTTTCAAGGATGTTTTACTTCACGATAAGCAAACCAAGGACTAACTTGTCCAGAATCACAAATCAGTCAAAAACAAGTGATTTTTGTTCTTTTCTGTAAAAGTGAAATCCAAACTTTTAACACAAGCTTTTCAAAGTTTTGCAAAGAGAAAACACAAGATGGATTCCTCAACAAAGGTAGATTTTGCAAATGGTTGGACTCATAAGAAGGCTAGTAAAAACCAAGGTGATCTGAGGCTTCTATGCTTCTAAGCTCTGAGCTACTACACGACCAAAATGAAAATCAAGACTGACAACCAAAACTTCTAGGAATTTCACCTAAAACCCTAACACCAATGAAATTAAACCAAGGAAAGCTTTTAACAAGTCACATGCAGGTCTGGGTAGAGGATAACAACATCTAAACCAAAATAAAACTAATTGAAAGAGTAAAAGTCAAGTTTTTCAAAAGTTTAGCAGGGTCCGCAGGCTCAGAGTTTGCACAAATGCATGCATGCTCTGTGCGCAAAGTAAACATGTGTAGAAGTATGCACTGTGATACAAGCACAGGATGCGGACTACTCCTAAAGTTATGAAAAGCCAAAACAAACCTAGATTCACTAAATCCACCCAATTCCACACACAACAAGCCAAAAACAGAAACAAAAAGACAAGTTTCTCAGGTCAAAGTAAAAACAAGGAAAACAATCAAGTCCCCAGCGGAGTCGCCATTTTGTCACGCGGAATGAGTCAAGGTTGCCGACAAGATAGACCTTCCTAGTATCTAAAGATATCTAGTGACAAGCAAGCCAATCAAAAACCATATTTCTCTAAATATGCAATTAAAAACGAAGGCAAACAAGTGTTTTAGGCCTACCTTGGGTCCAATGCAAGTTTGTGGAAGCCTCGCTCCCTCGCTCCAAATGAGCTTCCTTGAAGCGTAAGTCTGTAAACACAAACAAGAAAACAAATTAAATAGCACCTGAAAAGCCAATATCATAAAGCATATTCATCATAATGATCAAGGAGATTATGAAACAAACCACATAAGACAATTTGTTGAGAAAAATGAATCTGATTATTTTAATTCAAATGAAAGAATAACTTTACAACCTATGCCTTGATGTTGTACAAGCTCCTCCCAGGGTCCGACAAGAATTCTCCTCTACTTTGACAAGTTTCACTCACGTCCCAATGAAACCAAAAGGTATGTGATCTCTCCTCTCAAGTTTAACTAGGAAGTCCCAATTCCATCAGCATTTACCCTCAAAAATGTTCAGCTTCTAACCTCCCCAGCAATTGACCCAATGCCTTAATTTATAGTGCAATAGAGGGAAGTTACTAGGTCCTCCTTCAAAGGGATAAATACCTCCTTCAAAGGGATAGCTCCTCCTATCAAGGTATTAGCTCCTTCTCTTTTGGGATGATGAACCAACTTGGAGCGAACAATCCACGTCAAAATTCCTTCTAGAAACATCTAGAATTAACCCAAAGTTAGTTTTTTAGAATAAACTTGCGCCTTTTTTACTTTTACAGGGGTACGCGCCCACCCCTTTAGAGACAGAGCGTGAAGATATGCGGTAATATGAACAAAGGGTGCGCGCCCGTAGGCAAAAGTGAGAGAAAGTGCGGAACCAGAGTTTTATTGATTTTCAATGTCTTTCTCTCATTTTCAAAGCTTGACATGAAGACATAAGGTCTGAGACTTGCTTAGGAGGCCAGTATAAGTGATGATAGACCCATACTGACTGCAAATAGTCATGGTGACGATATTTTTGTGTAACAATCCCTCCTCTTGGACTTTTATGTCCTCCCAAGAAACATCTTCTTATTGCTTCCTTCTTAAGATGCTACTAAGGTTGAACCTTAACCTATTGTTCCCATTGTAGCCTAACCTAAAAGGAAGTAGGATATGCTACAATGAAAATAGTACGCTACTCAAGAAGAATAGGCTAGTAAATAATGAAAATAGGAAGTCTAAAAAAAAGCAAAGAAGAATTTAAAAAGAAAACAAGAAGAAGATGTTGCTTGGGAGAAATTAAGTCCCAAGAAGAGGGATACTAAGGTAGAAAACAAAAATAAATATTTTTTGAGATAGAGAGAAATGGAGAGTTAGAAAGGAATTTGGAAGAGGAGAAGGTTCCACAAGAGGAATCCAAAAAAAAAGGATAAGAACAATAATGTATAATCATTGACAAGAAAAGAAGGAAACTAAAACAATTGCAACAAGAGACCTATTTTAGTTGATAAAGGAGATTCATGAATAGATTTGGTTGATAGAGGAGATACTAGATAACTTTAAACGTTGTTGATAAAAGGGAGGTTCACATTAGGGGTATAAATTCAATGGAGAATGATGGAATTTGAGTGATAGTGAGTAGGATCATGAGGATTCTAGCCATATGGTAAGCTAAAGCATTTTATGGGGATGATTTTAACATGTATAACACTCAATGAGGTTGAATAGGTGAAGGGGAAGTGAGTGGAAGTAGATTTTAAGGTGAGTGCTTCCATCACCATTAATATGAATATAGGAGGAATATTGGTAATGAGAGCTGAAATTGTCATTCATAATCACCCCTTTTCCATCATTTTATCATCATTTTATTTACATAAAACATTTGTTTTTCTCACTTTTATCCATTCTTACCTTATTATTGATTATTACAATAGTGATTGGATTTAATGGTAATGAACATATCTTTTTTATAATTAGTTAATACATACCCTAGGGAATGTTGGTTGATTATGAGTTTATGATACCTTTTCTATAGTTACACTTGTGAGGACGATTGCAAGCATTTTACTCAGCAATTCATGAAGTTGAACAAGTCTTTAGGATGAAACGCAACTTGGAGTATCTTTCTACAACACTTGGATCCATACCATCTTTCCATCCATATAGGGCAATTCCTTCGCATCCGAAGATATTTCTAATGAAGGAAACCATTGTTGCTGAAACTTATATTAGTAGCAATGTAATTTTTTGTTGTAAATATTTTATTTTTCTGTTGTCATTTACTTTTTTCCAGCATGGACTTCCTATTTTGTCTAATCTTTTTTGGGACACCTAATGTATCTAAAAACATTTTCCACCTCTGTTATATTTTTTGGGACACCTAAGTATTGTAACTAAAAACATTTTATGCCTTTGTTATGGGCCAGAACCGTCGAAATATAAGTAGTTATGTCTGTTTTTGTATAAAAACGTGGAGAACCAAATCGAGAAGGTTTGAGTTTTTTCAGTTAATATATACATTTATCTTTTTTTAATAGAAACTACACGTTTGAGTTCCTGAAAGTGTATAATTTGTGATCCACCAGAAGACTGTAGAGCAAGGGTGACTCTACAACCGTGGTGGCTATAATCTCTTGCTAGTATAATTTTCTATATTTTCCTGTTTGTTAATTTCATTTATTGTTCATATTTTTATTGCATATATTTTCTCTATTCCAAATTGTATTTTGGAGATATTTCATCTATTTATATGGCATAGAATTGCATTCTATAATTTTCTTTCGGTTCCATAACAATTTATTTTTCAGTAGAGTACTCTTTTCCATTTTCTGTTAATGCATATTAGTCAGCAGTAGTTCGTTTATGTAGCAACAAATGTAGATTAAATTCCTTTCAGTGAAATAGATTAATTCTTTTTGTTGATAGTTAAATTAATGTGTATTTAATTTCTTATTAATATATATTTAGATAGTTTATTTTGCTATTTTTAACTAAGCATTGTTGTAGATTGTTTTTTCTTTGATTTCATCTATCTATTTTCAATGGGAATTAATATACGTTTTTCAGCTACAATGATTTATCACAACTTCCCTTGTAATTAATTGTAACTATTGTAAATCAGTTGTAATTATTTTTCTCACTTCTAGAGCTAGGAATTTACATAAAGCCCAAATAAGTTGTAATTATTTTTCTCACTTCTAGAGCTAGGAATTTACATAAAGCCCAAAAATTCTTATACTTTACTGAACATTTTGTAAAGTTCATGACCTAGGATTGGTATTAAGGTAAGGCATTTTTTGAGAACATTATAGAAGCCTATCACTTTTTGCTGCTATTGTTGGGGAAAACACCAATTTTTAGAAGCTTTCTTAAATAAATAATTGTTAGAGGAGTGAATTGAGAATGAATGAGGAGAAAGAGGGATAAGTTGGGATGGTTTCTTCAAGAACAACCCTCTAGAGCTAATTCCAAATGAAGAAGTAAAGAAAGAGATTTCCTCTAGCTCTGAAACTTCTAAAGGAAAATCACAAACAATCATCAAGTATGAACCTCTTGAATAACCTTTTTGGATCAAACATAAAAGAAGAAGGTGAACTTCTAGACCTTGAATTAGAGACCATTTACTTCAAAATAGGTGATTGTGAGGAAGGAAATAGAGGAGATGATAGAAGGAATGAAGAAGAATAACCACCTTTTCTGATAAGGGAAAGTAAATATGAAGCTAAAATGAATAATATTAACCCTTTTATTCTTCTAGTATTCTATGGACCACTTACAAAAGACCTTGATACCTTCTTATTTGAAATTGAAGTTATGTGTAGAAATCATGATTAGAAGGAAGACTCTCAAAAGTTAAGGTTTTTTCTTTTAGGTTTGAAAGATGTTGCTTTAAGGTAGTTTATGGGATTAAGAGGAGGAAGTATAGGCCCTTGGGAAGAAATGAAAATCAATGTTATGACAAAATACAAGGATTATTGCAAAGCAAGAGAGACTACAAATGAAATCTTTAGAATGACTCATAGAACACATGAGACCTTAGATGATTATGTTGAACACTTCCATTTTAGCTACAAAAGGTCAACAAATTGCAATTTTCATGATGAATCACTCAGGTTAGTCTTGTTGAGAGAAGAGAGAGAGGAATTAATAGAACCCTTGAATCTTATAACTGCTGAAGATACTCATCAATTCTATTATCATGACATCAAAGATATTTTTAAAAAATACAAAAGAGCAATCACAAGAAAAGGTAGGCCAACAAAATGTTCAACAACTCCCACAACTAAAAATAGTTCAGGAGTAACAAAATATGAAATTGGAAATCTTCTAGAGGATATGAACATTGATATTATGAACTTATTATATATGCAACTAGATTCTTTCGCACAAAGAAAAAAAAAGAAGATAATCAAACAACTTTGGCTATATTATGTCCCGGAGGTACCAAGAAACATCCTAGGAATGAGTGTTCACTAGTTATAGTATAAGTATGTGACATTTGCACCTAAAATGATAATCTCAATAGTTGTCCTCAATTTCCAGGATTGTAAGAACATGATCAAATAGTTTATTAACATGTTGAGCATGTTCATTTTTTTAATGAAAGATGATTGAGTCTGTTTCTTCCACCATTTCCTAGAGGAAATCAAGATCCTCAATATTTTAATCAACCTTGGTATAATTCTCAAATCAACCAAGGGTAGCAATTACCTTTGTCTCATTTGTCTAACAATCTGTAAACATGGCAATCATATGATCCAAATCCTTGGAATTACGCACTCCCCTACAATGAACAATTCTATTCTACTCTCTATTTTTTTCCTGATCAATGGCCTAAACAAAATTTCAAGGGATCATATAAAAACTAGCCACAACAACAACAATTACTCCTTCCACAACAAATGTAGAATTTTAATCAAGTGTCAAGACCAAATCAACTACTTGCTCATGTGAATCCAAACCCAAATATTCAGGTATGTTAGGTAAATTAACAACCACAATCAAATCTAGTTGTTCAATCAAGTCAAGTAATTTATACTAATGACTTTGGTGAATCCTCTTCTCTTATTGCTATTGGAGTTAATTATCAAGCCACAACTTTAAGATCACCCACAATTTTAGAAGATCTAAGCCACTTATAATTAAGGATGTGAGTGAAGAGAGGTAGCAATATAGTAAATAAAAACAACAAATTGATGAGGAGAAGAATGAATCTTTGCCATTGAATGGTCAAGATCCAAATCAAACAGAAAGTAAAAAATATGATCATTTTAATTCTCCATAATTTCCTAAAAGGCTTACAAAGACTAAAATAAGTATAGACCCATCTATTGATATCCTAGAAGGATTGAAAAATCTCTATATAAAAATCCCTATAATACAAGGAATTAAGAATATACCAATCTACAACAAGGCTATAAGGGATTTATGTATTAGGAAAGCATGAAGAAATAAATGTAATCCTCCTAATATCCAAATATCTGGTTAGTTATTTGAAATGATGCTTGGGAAATCTACAATATGGGGATTCTAGTACTTTTGTTGTCCAAGCACAAATACGAAAACTAGGAAAATTGGTCATTCCAAATACTCTAATTAATCTTGGAGAAACCATTAATTTGGTGACTCATGAAATTATGAGCACATTAAATCTTAAAAATCTCATTAGGAAATCCCAACTTTATTACAAATGTTTGATAGGCCCACTATTAAACTAGAGGGTATTTTGGAAGATATTATTATCAATGTAGATTCATGGGAATATCCTACTAACTTTCTTATAGTGCATAACAAAATAAGTTAGGAGGATATCCAATAATCTTAGGAAGACCTTGATTAGAAACCGAATATGCTTATATTGAATTCCACTTAGGAAACATGACTATTTATCAATGAGAATCACTAAAAAAATCAAGTTATAGCCTCCTACAAAATCCATTCAAGAAATTGAAGAACCATTATGGATTCTCGTAGATGATGAAAATGCTTATCTTGATGAATATTCTACACCAATTATTACTATAGACCTAACATTAACTCTCTTTCAGTTGAAATCAAAGAATTCAACAGTGAAGAAGAAAAAGTTCAAGAACATTCAATTTATGAATCTAGTTCATCACAAAACATATCTATTGATCATCTTGGAATTATTATAGAAGAAGTAAATGAACATCAATCTCTGGAAGAATATTTTACTAAAGAATTTGTGAATTCCAAAATTGAAGAAATTGAATTATTTAGAGGAAAAGCACTTAATATTAATAATCAACTATAGCTAATTCAACAACAGAAATTCCAAGAAGTGTTGCGGAAACAGTCAAAAACATTTGCATGGGACTATAAAGACATGATAGGAATATATCCTTTAGTTTGCATGCATCATATTTACATTTTGGATCAATTTCTTTGTATTAGGAAATATCCACAACATAGAATGAACCCATCTCTTATATATATTGTCAAAGAAGAGCTACAAAAACATATAACAATTGATTTATTTATTCTATCTCTGATAGTGATTGGGTATCACTTATTTTCATAGTTTCGAAAAAGCGTGAAATTGGAGAATTTGTTTAGATTACAGAGAACTCAATAGAGCTACTTAAAATGATCATTTTCCACTGCCATTTATTGACCAACATTTGAAAACTTTGGTAGCGAAAAAATATTTCTCCTTTCTAGATGGTCTTAGCAGGTATAATCAAATACAGATCGTTGCCAAGGATCAAGATAAAATTATGCTTACTTTACCCTAGGGAATTTTGACCTATAAAGTCTTCCCATTTTGATTGTGAAATGCACCTGCAATATTTTAGCAAGTTGTACTTAGTATTTTTTCTAACCTTATTTTGCAATATGATGAAGTTTTGATGGATGAATTCACCACTTTTGGAGATGAATTTGAAGAAGCTTTAGCTAGGTTGGAAAAAATAATAAAAAAATGCATTGAATATTATATTTAATTAGGTGATAATTTTTTTTAATGATGAATTATGGGATTGTATTAGGACATCATGTTTCACCTCAAGGAATAAAGGTAGATTTTGCAACAATAATTGTGATTAAAAATTTTCCTATTCGTGATAAGAAAAGGGATGTGAGAAGTTTCTTAAGTCATGTTTGATATTATCGAAGGTTTGCAGAGAATTTCAGCAAGATATCCTCACCATTTTTTGTCTTTCTTACTAAAGATTTTGAATTCGTTTGGACAATAGCTTGCGAGCAAACCTTTGAAACCTTAAAAGAAAAATTAACCATTGCACATATTTTGCAAGGACCAAATTAGAAATTACCATTTCACATCTATTTTAATGGTTCTCATAAAAGGTTTGGTTTTGTTTTAGGACCAAAATAAGATGTTGCAATGCATGCCATATATTATATAAGCGAAAATCTTATGCATGTAGATCCAAATTGCATAGTGACAAAGAAATAATTCTTAGCAGTAATATATGCAACTAACAAATTTAGACATTGCATAACGTTCCATACTATTTTTGAAAATGTATATCATTTAGCCATTAAATATCTAATGAATAGACCTATCATTAGTGGAAAAATAATTCATTGGCTTTTATTGCTTCAAGAATTTGATATAACTATACTTGATAAACCTAGTTGTGAAAAAGTTGTTTTAGATTCCTTATCAAGGATTACTAGTGAATAAGAATATGAACCATTGGATGATTCCTTTCTAGATGAAGATATATTTTGATTTTCATTGGTGACGCCTTGGTTTGCAGACATAACAAACTATTTGGTGGCACACAAAATGCCTCAACATTTTTCATCCACGCAAAGTAATTCTTTGATTAGAAAGAGTGCACCTTACACTTAGAAAAGAGGATATTTGTTTAATATGGGACCAAATAAAATTCTTATAAGATGCATTAGATATGATGAAACGTATGACATCCTGAAATCATGTCACGATGAGCCATATGGTAGTGATTTTATAGCCACAAGAACTACAAGAAAAGTGCTATCTACATGATATTATTGGCCAACATTGCATAAGGAAGTCAAAGATTATGTGACACATTTGGATGATTGTCAAAAAAATGGTACAACCTACTAAAAGAGAAGAAATGCCTTTGCAACCCCTAATTTTCATTAGAACCATTTCAAAAATGGAAAATTTACTTTCGAGAACCATTCAACCCACCTTCAAATTAGTACAAGTACATATTAGTATGTAAATAATATCTAACCAAATGTGTGAAATTACAACCATTGAAACATATACAAGAACAAAGAGTAACATAATTCCCTTATGACAACATATTCACTAGACATGGAGTACTCATAGAAATACTATTAGATAATTTATGGAAATTTATATAATCCACTAATTTTTTTATTATTTATTTATTTTATTTTATCTCAAGTATGATTGGGCAATAGCATTTGCGGTCTTCTTGTGTGCTTCAATTTTTGTCCAATGCTTATATCCAAAGTTTTCATTTCATATTACTCTTTTTCTTGAATCTAAAATTTACAAATACATATCCATACTCACTCATTTAAACTTTTATCCAAAATTTAATAGGTATCTTACCTTATTCACTCTTTTAAACTTTTATCCAAAGTTTAATAGATATCTTAACCTAAACTTCTTAAGAAGAAAAGTTTCTTACTACCATCATTTCACGTCTGTCTAATCCACCACCGCTACTATCTTCATTTGACATCCATTTGATCCGCTACTGTCTTCATTCAAAATTTATTCAATCCACCAGTACTTTTTGTGTGACTTGTTAAATTAGTTCATATGGGCTCATCGCTTCTTTAGCAATTATGTTTGCTTCATATGGGCTCGCCATTAGAATCAATTTTCACCCTTTGCAATAGTGAATGAGAGCAACATCACAATAAACAAAATACAGGATCACCATTACAATCTACAAGATTTGAATATATACAATAGTGAATGAGAAAGGCCAAATGGTGTCATTCTAGTGAATGACAAAGGCCAAACTACACTTAGGAGTACCAAAAGTGTGTGAGGTTGTGGTAGATACTACAAGAAAAAGTGGGAATGACCAAAAGCCCTTAATCTATAAGTAAATTGTTATAAGTTACCAGTAGTACTTGATCTCTTAGAACGGAAGTTATCAAAATGAAATTCAATTTGTTGTAAAATGAATCAATTGTATACATTCAAAGGTTACAAATTGTTAGATACATATGTTGCTACAAAAACTCTATGTATTTAAATATTCTAAATCTTGAATCAAGCTCAATTTCAATGATTATGTTGAAGATAATGGAGAATATCCCAGAATAGGTTGAGTTGGTTCATGTAACCTCAGGATAGGAATTAATTTCTATTTCTTAGGATGTTGTTCTAACTTACCTAAAACCATGTTTTCTATTTAATGTGTAATGTGCATGAACAATGTAGAGTGTTTTGTAGAGCGAGACTCTCCTAGTTCTGACTCTTTCGTAGAGCTCACCAGTGGGTTTTTAATTCTTTAATACGAACATTTCCATTTTTATCATGGTATCAAAGTGTGAGGGCTGAGGAACCTGTACACTGTCTCGTGGGTGTGACTAAACCGAAATCGTCACATGTTTTGAGTTGATAGGTGCAACGATAGCACTATTACAGTCATGATTTTTATTTTTTGATCGTGCAGGTTTTCAGTGTACCTCTACGACATTCTTAGATATTAGGTGTATATTTGAAACAATCTCGGATATTAGGTGTACATCTGTGATGACGTCTCAAAAAATTGATGTATATCTGCGAAAATCTTGGATTTTGGGTGTATATCTACAACGACCGTGTAAACAACAAAAAGGCTTTGAGAGAAGGCTGCATCTTGGAGAAGGTTGGAGAGGCTGACAATAGAAGGTTGTCTAGAGGCTGTGAAGGAAGCCATGGTGATCAGCGGGTGTGTTGCGAGATCAAACAACATTGAAGATCAGTGATCTATCTCTATCATAGATTTGGGGTAAAATCTAACATTTTCTTTTATCTGTCGAAATTTTTTGTCTAAATTTCCAAGATGAATAACAATATGTTTGAAGCATCCTTGAATGAGCATAACAAGCTCGATGGTTTCAATTATGAAAATTGCAAATTAAAGATGCAGACTGTGCTAGACGTGCATAGTGCTTAGACAATTGCAAATGGGGATGATTCGAGGCCCGCGGCTGGATTGACATTGATCCGAGATTGGGAGAAGTGAGAAGGTAAAGCAAGGACGATGTTGAAGATGTCAGTGAAAGACTGCATCATACCACACATTAGAGAGTGTAAGACAACTAACAAGATCTGGGGAATTATGAAGGAGTTGTATGAGATCAGGAATTCAAATCATCTTCTGTTCCTCAAGAGCAAGATCCTATCCTTGAAGATGGAGGAGAATGAAATAATTGCTCCATTCGTAGCAAGGCTCAAAGACGTGATGAACAAATTGGCAGACATTGGTCATACAGTTGATGATACATATCTTGTGACCATTACCATGAATGGTTTCATTGATGATTACCAAATGTTCATCACTGGGATAAATGCCAGAGAGAAGATCCCGAAATTTGAAGAGCTAATAGGAATATTGATGTAGGAAGAAGAAAGAAGATCGACTCTGAAGCCCCAGAGTGTCGATCTTTCATTTATGGTGAAGAAAACCTTCTTTAAAGGGATAGGAAGTCTACAATAGCAAAACGGAGCAAACTCACACAAAAGACCGAATTAGACCTAAGGTATGCATCCAAATAGAAACTACTCTGAAACTAAATGTTTTTATTGCAGAAAACTGGGTCATATTGCGAGGGAGTGTAGCAAGAAGAAATATCATGAAGAATAGCAGAAGCAGAAAAGACATGCAGGTCATCTCGCGAATGACAATCATGTGCAAAATTTCAAATTGTTCATGGCAGATCGTGATGTGAATGTTGATGCAGACATCTAGTATGTAGATTCAGGAGTGTCAACACTCATGCCAGGGAACAAGCATTGGTTCGAATATTTTAAAGAAATCAACGAAGGTGCACAGATTTACCTAGGTGATGATAGAAGTCATCAAATCAAAGGGTGTGGGAAAATTTCTATCATTCAACCTAATGATAATATCAAACATTCATAATGTTATGTATGTGCCTAGTATAAAAAAGAACTTGATTTCTGTATCCATGATTACAGATCAAGATCTGAAAGTTGAATTCTTTAAACCTAACTATTATATTAAAGATCTGTTAGATGGCATGAAGACAATTGCTACAAGAATCCGAACAGGATAATTGTACAAGTTGGATGTAAGACTTGCACCAGTTCAAGCATTGAGAGTAGCGAGCCTGACTACAGAAGAGCTATGGCATTAGAGATTTGGCCACATCAACTACAATGATTTGTTGTTACTACAAAAGAAGGAAATGGTAAGAGATCTTCCTATGCTAAAGCAAGTACATAATGATTGTGATGCCTGTACATTAGGAAAAATGCATAGAGAAGAATTTCTTGTTTGAGTATAAAAGAAACAGAGGGATATACTTGAATTAGTGCACACAGACCTTTGTGGACCCATGCAGATAAAATCATTAGGAGGTGCATTGTATTTCCTACTGTTTATTGATGATTGTACAAAGTTTTTCTGAGTGTATTTCTTAATTAAGAAGAGTCATACATTCGAATACTTTAAGCAGTTTAAAAATATGATTGAAAGACAAACAGGGAAATAGATAAAAATTCTTTGTTCTGATCAAGGTGAAGAATACAGGAAGGATGAGCTTATCAAGTATTTTAAAGATCATGGAATTTTGTAGCAATTCACAGTACACCATACTCTAGAGCAGAATGGAGTAACAAAAAGAAATAGCAAAACACTGGTGGAATGTGCTAGAAGTATGCTGAAAGGTAAGAATCTTTCAAATGGTTTTTGGGTTGAAGCCGTGAATACTGCAGTTTATTTGAAAAATAGCAGTCCTACGAAGAGTCTTGAGTCTAAAACTCCTTATCAAGCATTATATGGATTTATTCCTGCGGTAAAACACTTAAGAATATTTGGATCTAAATAATTTTCCCACATTACAAAGGAAGATAGAAGAAAATTATATTTAAAGGCCATCAAATGTACCTGTATAGGGTATTGTTCACATTATAAAGCTTACATATTATTTAATCCCTCTACTCACAAGATTTTTGTTAGCAGAGATGTCAAATTCCATGAGCAGGATCATGAAGAATCTTATGAGCACAATGAGGAATGGGACAGTTCGTACTTGGTGGAAGAAGACATAGAGATCAATCAGAGTGAGCAATAAACAAAGGCAGAGGATGAACAACAACAATAGCAGCAACAACAACAATAGCAACAACAACAGCAACAACAACAACAGTAGCAGCAACAAAAACATGAAGAAAAATAAAATGATGATCAAATAAGGTTTGAAGCCACCCCACCACTCAATATATCAGGTAGGAAAGCTCAAATGCCTGCAAGATATAGGAAAAATGCTTTTATAACTAGTATGATGAATGTGGTTGAACCTTCTAGTTATAAAGAAGCAAATGAATTTAGTGAATGGAAAATAGCCACGGAACAAGAATATGATTCAATAATCAAAAATAACACTTGGGAATTGGTTGAACTTCATAGAGGAAAACAAACCATAGGTTGTAAATGGTTATATAAACCAAAGATTAATGCAGACGGAACCATAGAAAAACTAAAAACTAAGTTGGTTGCAAAGAGGTACTCACAAAAAGAAGGGTTAGACTATGAAGAAACCTTCGCCCCTGTAGCTAAATTGAATACTATCATAATATTAATTGCTTTAGCTACTAAGAAACATTGGATGATGCACCAACTAGATGTAAAGTCTGCATTTTTGTATAGAGAACTAAAAGAAGAGGTTTATCTAGAGCAATCAGAAGGGGTTGTCTAGAAAGGAAAAGAACAGTTAGTTTGTAGATTGAATAAAGCACTTTATGGACTAAAACAAGCTCTCAAGTCTTGGTATGAGAGGATTGATTCATTTTTTCTACAAGTTGGCTATAATAGAAGTAAAAATGACCCTAATCTTTACACCATGAAAGATAAACAACGGTGTGTAGTGTTGATTTCGTTGTATGTAGATGATTTGATCATTACAGGTAATGCTACATATCTAATTGATGAAATCAAGCAAGAGATGTCACAGGTGTTTGAAATGAAACATCTGAGTGAACTGAGATATTGTTTAGGTCTTAAGATCTCGAGAGATTCAGGACAAACATTTTTGTCCCAAGCAAAGTATGTTAAAGGCCTATTGGAAAATTTTAGGATGGA
Organism: Pinus taeda; assembly: GCA_000404065.3. Classification (NCBI taxonomy): domain Eukaryota; kingdom Viridiplantae; phylum Streptophyta; class Pinopsida; order Pinales; family Pinaceae; genus Pinus; species Pinus taeda. The sequence continues at coordinate 46,443 of APFE031410171.1, read as the reverse complement.
TTAGTGTAAGCCTGCAGTGGTACCATTGCAACAAAACATCAAATTGTAGTGTGAGGATGGCTCAAAAGTGGTGGATGCAACACTTTACACACAGCTAGTTGGGAGTCTAATCTACCTAACCACTACGAGACCTCATTTGGCTTATATAGTGAGTGTGCTAAGTCAATTTATGTCTAAGCCACTTGAAAGCCATTGGAATGCAGCGAAAAGTGTTTTAAGGTATCTACAAGGTACTCTAGATTACGATATTATTTACACTTACTCCTCTGATGTTAGATTGGCTAGAAATGTAGATGATCAGATATCTATAGCAGGTTATGCATTCGGCATTGGATCTGGGGTGATCACATGGAGTAGCAAGAAGGAGAACACAGTCTCCTTGTCCTCAATGGAAGCAGAGTTTCAAGCCATGTGTGGAGCAATGTGTGAGGGAGTTTGGTTGCGGAGACTTCTCCAAGATGTTGAGGAAGAATAGATAGATGCAACAAAAATCAGATGTCACAATGAGAGTTTGATCAAACTTGCCAATAATCCGATGTTTCACAAAAACACTAAACATATTGATACATAATTCCACTTTGTGAGGGAGAAAGTGCAATCCAAAGAATTCCATTTGGAATATTGTAATACATGTGATAAAGTTGCAGAAATTTTCACTAAGCCTGTTGGAAAAGTTAAGTTTCAAATGTTTAGGGAGATGTTAGGCATATTTGTGAACCCATTATCCATTAAGGGGAAGTAATGAAGATAATGGAGAATATCATAGAATAAGTTGAGTTGGTTCAAGTAAACTCAAAATAAGAATTAGTTTCTATTTCTTAGGAAGTTGTTCTAACTTCCTTAAAACCATGTTTTCTATTTAATGTGTAATGTGAATGAACAATGTAGAGCCTTGTGGAAAGCGAGACTCTAGTGGTTTAGACTCTCTTTTGTAGAGCTGACCATTGAATTTTTAATTCTTTAATACAAACTGTTAACAACAAACTATTTTAAGTGAGATATATTTCTTCACTCATTTCTTTGCATGACAAGCTTCTTCATTTATTTGAATAACAATCTACAATTCTATCTATTAGAAAATTCTATTTATGAGAAAAATTGTAGTTCTATGTATTAGAATATAAATCACCAAAGGCCATATTATTTAAGGAATGTCCAAAACTGCTTACTTCCAACCGTGGCCTCTTTCACTTCCTATAGTTTCTTTGTCAAGGTGGATAGTTGTGACTTGACTCGTGTAAGATCGTGGGTTGCGCAACTCATAGCTCTGCATTTGGCCAACTTTAACTTCCTTTAAGTTCGATTTTTCCACTATCGCATGGATAAGTCCGTGTGACCAAATGCGAATTCAGGGAAGGGAAGGGGTAGGTTTTGATCCGTAGCTAAATTGATGGAGTTGTGTATGAAATCGATGTGCATGAATGGGATCATCTACTCAAGTCCCGCGTAACACACACATACATCTCAATAAAAGTGATTAGCGACACCTTCCACTCCTCTTACTCGCAACTATTTAATGGATTAAAAATTAAACTCATTTTATCAATTGTTTAATATTATGGGGAGGGCAAGAGGCTCACTCAAATTGAGAATGAGATAGTGCACGAGGGATTTTTCAATTTGCTGGGAAACTCCAGGTGAGTGGTGTTATTCCCAGATCTTTGAAGGAGATGTCACTAGTATCAGCCGTGCCGGTTACTTAAAAGCTAAATCTCTACATGACTAAGTGAATTCTAATTTTAGTTCCCAATATATTTTGAAAATAATAATAGTAGTGGCATATGTCACCTTTTGTTAATAAAAAACTAATTTCTTTTGTTTTAAATAAATTAGAGTTAACATTAAGGTTGGATTAGATAGAGTGTAAAAAAATAAATTTTAATGTTAATTGAGAATTTTGACGATCCGGCAAATGAAAGGGGTCGCGTATGAAAGTTTGACGGGAGTCTTTGAGTACCACAGAAAGAGAAAGTTTACATAGGGTTTCTTGGTGATTCTTCATCACATAAAAACAACATATAAAGCTGTGAATATATTACTCAGTGCGCACCCCGAATACATTACTTATTGCACACACATATGGTGAGAGAAATTATGGTCTATTATCATCGAAAACCTACAATTAACCCAAACCTTGTAAAACGTAAATAATCAATGATAATCAAACACAAAATATGTCAACTTCCTGGCAGGGACTTTCACTACTACTACAAACCTTGTTTTTATTAAGTTTATCTGGACAAGTCGGCCATGCATTGTTTCCATGGCTGCTTGGCAATTCCTTTGCAAAAAATTGTATAATGTAGTGTTTTTTTAAGTTGGTATTTTTCATACACATGGGTTTTTCATTAATTGTATTTTTTACTCCAAAGTTTAGATTATTTTAAGTAGGAAGAATTGGTTTTTTTTGTTAACATAGATTCAGGCTGATTTAATTATTAATTATTAATTTTGATGTTTAGATAATATAATATAGTTGGACATTACCACAACTCTTTCATATTGGGATGAAGAGTGTCCCAAAAATGTAAAACATAAATTATAAACAAATATATATAAAATATTTTGATTGTGAAATGAGAAATGGATTTTGGGCATGTGGTATTAATGAGCCATAGTATTGACCCATGATATGGTATGGTTAACATGGTAATGTGGGGTGAGTATCCAAGGTTAAAAGTCTTGCTAATAGTAAGTATTATTTTGATTGTGAAATGAGGGATGGTTTTTGGGCATGTGTTATTGATGAGCCATGGTATTAGCCCATGGTATTTTATGGTTAATAATATCCATGGTAAAGTGGTGGTGAATATCCATGGTTAAAAATATTTGTATATTGTAAGTATTAAGTTTTTTTGTGATTCTTAATGAAATTTAAATATGGTTACAAAACTATTATTTTAATTTATATGGTGAAATGGATCTTAATTTATAGTTACTATATGTATCTTATATATTTTCATGTGATAGATGTGTAGATATATCTCAAATTTAATTATAATTTTTTTTTTTAATTTAATAAAAAAGTTATAAAATTAAAAAATTCATATAAATATTTATTAAATATTTTGATTGTGAAATGAGAGGCATGGCTTTTGGGAGATGTTGTTATTGTTGAGGCCAGGTTTGTAACAAATCATATTACAAGTTAATGATATCTATGGCAAAGTGGACATGAATATCTATGGCTAAACATATTTTATATTATAAGTTTATGTGCTTATTAATTAAATTTAAATATGGTTACATAATCATTTTTCTATTTTATAAGGTGAAATAGATCTTAACTTATTGTTGCTATTTGTATATTTTAATTAATGTATATTATGATTGTTTTTAATCTAAAAAGTTATTCGTAATTTTATTAATAAAAACTATTTTTATTACTTTTATTTTTATGGACATTACAAATCTCCCATGAGCTCAACTTTGGTATTATAAAAAATTGGACACTTAATATAATTGCAACATATTAAGGGGACATGTAAAATGTCAACCAACAACATAATAATAACTTAACTATACATTTAACCTAGCATAATTATTAACATACATTATTTATATATATATATAATATATTATATATTATTATATATATATATATTATATATATAACTTAATCTATAAGTTCATGTTTCAACAATGCATCATTCATAGTCAAGAAAATGCATTTGGTATAACAAATAAAAGCATTTAAACTCTTTTCTAATTTGCACCATATTGTTTCATTATGTAGTGTGTTATACAAGAAACATTTTCATGTGTTTGCACCTAATACATGTCATGTTTCAAAGTCAAACATAATGTAAAGTCTATTGTAGTACTTGGTTGCCTGAAATTTTATTAGTTCTTTAAATAAGTTAATTTCATTTTTTTACATACATATTTACATATAGCTGCGCTATGAATAAAATGCATTATTTAGAAATGAAAAAAAATATGACAATAGATTTTATCACTTCTTTGGATTGTGTTTACATGGAATTCAATGTACTTTGGCTGATAAATTATCAAAAAATGGACTCTGAAATTTAAGGCTTCACGCTAAATTATTTTGGTTGAGTTTAGAAATATTTTTTTTGTCAACATTTTTTGCTTGGATTAGTTTATATGTATTATATGTAATATGTTGAGACATCCATATACATGCCCCAACTTCACGTCATCGTGGTGCGAGAGGGTATGTTATACGTGCTCGAGATCATGATAGATCACGTATCCCACCAAGAGTTCGTGTTCCCCTAGTAGATACTACCTCTCACGCGAGTTAGAATGTGAGAGACAATGATTTTGTCTCTAGTGATGACCATTCTTGTACATCCAATGGACCATATTCGTCCATTTCAGGTACAAAACCTCCATTTTAAAATCCTCTTTAAACTTTATGTGTTTATGTATTGAAATTGTCTTTAATTTTTAAATTATCTTCAACTCATGTGTTTGAATTTAATGTATATGTTTTTTTTTTTTTTTTTTGAATAAAGACTAATTCTATTAATATGAAAAAAAGAAATATTTATAATGAGGTCACAGCCTCAGAGGGTGAGTGACCTAGCCCTCAACAGAAGAACCAAAGTGCAGAGAGGAGCAGCTAAACATGTATGTATGCATCGTTTACAACCCAGAAAAGAATTGTTTCCAGTTAACTAATCCTTGCAAGCAAAAAGCGTCGAGCAGAGGAAATTTACAACTTGAGTATTCTTCGACGACATTGAACCGTCCACCAGTATTCCCAAAAAATTGAAACAACCACCAGCATTCAAGAAAATTGAAACATTTACCAGCATTCCCAAAAAGACTTGCGGAGGTCGGATAAGGAGCTGACCAAAACTTGTAGCTTGACCCATTAACATCGAAAAGATAGTAACAGAGAGTATAACACAAAACTTGGACCTTGGAGGCGACGCAGCCAGACTGCAGAGAGGAAGAAATTACTCATGCGGTGTCGGAGGGTCGGTGCCCCTCTTAGCTTGAGTATCTGGTGCAACGACCCAGGTGACATCTTCATCGCCTTCCGCTCTGCCTTCTGTAGGAGTGACGAGATGAAGAATGCCAAAATTGTGCTGAACAGGACCGCAAACAATAACTTCTTCCGGAGGTGGAGTGCGTTGACGGGTGGCATCCTCAACGGCAGGGGAGTCCTCCTGCATGTGCTCGGCGGTGAACTTCTGTTCTTCCCCTACTCCCTGAGCCAGACTTTCCTCCGGAGATGGGGTGGAGGAAGAGCTAATCGGGTCCTCATGCAGGTTTGCCTCTTCCGCTACCAGAATGGTAGTCGTAAAGGTAATTATGGGCTGGTTCAAACGACTGCGGAAAGTGAAGCAGGAGGTATGGAAGGAGGAATTCGGGACAGGTCTGGATGGATTGGGGGGGGGGGGGAGAAGACGGAGAGGCGGAGGAAATTGGAATGATGAGTGGAGAAGGGGATTGCAGGGCTTGACCTCTGGGAGTCGAAGAGCCTCCCTTGCGCAGAACACCTCTGCTGTGAGGCATTGTGAGCAACTGCTTACAACTGTGAAAACTAAGCAGCAGAGAATTGGGGGACGGGGAAGTTGCTAGCGCAGCAGACTCAACCCCAAGAAAACAAAACCTACACTCAGTCTTTCCAATGCTTCGAGACAGAAAATGCCAATGGCGAGGAGGGAGCTAGGCGGTTATAACGTTGCTAGACCTCATGATCGGCCTGCTCTGAGGCGTAAATGCATCTGCATTCCCCTGAGCTCCTTTAATGCCTGAAGGTACCATCATAAACGCGCACATTAACCCACGATCATTCCTCTGCTATGAGATTTGCCTATTTAAATGCGACCAGGTGGCCATCCAGCTGCCGAGGGGGAGTATACGTGTTGGGCACGCGCTCGTAGATCACCCGCATCCGGGTGAATTTAATGTATATGTTATTATTCTTATAGTTTGTTAATTGCATATATGTTAAATTATGTTTATGATTTACAAGTCCTCAGTAGGCCAAAGTTGAGGATGAGTGTGTAGTATCGATCCCTCCGTGGGATGATGCTACAACTCAAATCAAATTAGATGATGTTATGGCCCATCATACAAGGATCACAATAGAGATAAAGAATATACCTGTCAATTCATCAACTAACCTTGCATTGTATTTGATGTTGGATAACATGATTAGGTTAATCAAGACATACTGGAGGTTTGGCCCACATAGCCACATATTACCGTTCATACATAGGGTCAGGAGGCATGAGGTTAGAGGCCTAGATTCTTGGGAGGTGGTGAAAGAGGCCACTAAGGAAATTGATGTTCATGGGGAGTTTTTCAACATCCCTCCTAATCACTGTGCTAGACATAAAGGTCCAATCCCACTGAAATATTTTAGTAATTTTCATGCAACCCCTTTGATATATGACAGATTCATTGGAGCTTGTGTGTTGGGTCCCTATAATACTAGTGATTACCCCATTACTATTATAGTCATACCCCTTATTAATATTGTTGTGCCCCTATTGTCCCCATATTGTTATTACTGTGCCCCATAGAATCCCTCTGTTGTTATTTTTGTGGCTTTATATTATTATTGTTAGGTCGACTGGGTTAAATTGTGACTCCTTAGACTCCTATATATAGAAAGGAGGTTTTGTCATTTGAATCATCGCATAATTGTTCATTTATGTAATGCAAAGGAGGTTTCCCCCTTGAAGAGGATGAATTTTAAGATGTTGATTTATCTTTTCTATCTTTTCTTGAGCTGGTTTCATAACATTTGGTATCAGAGCTTTGGATTCTAGGGTTTCGTTGCTGCAAACAAGTCATCGTGGCATTTTCGCTATATCTTTTTTTATGCGACGTTTTAGAAGTTGAAAACGAAACCCATTTGAGAAGATATCGCGGTAAATCTCAGGTCCGAATTTCAGAGATTTTTGCGCTATATTTGCGGAGATATGATCTGAGGAAGTTGGTCCTTTTGCATACTCCTGAATTACATTCCAAACAGGTGACCTGGGGAAAATCGTCATAACTTGTTCTCTGAGCATTGGACTGAAATTTCGTAAAAAGGTACAGAAAGCGGATGGACTGTAGTTTCTTGTATATATTTTTCATAGCTAAAGGTCGAAACAGTGACTCGTGGCACGTCGTACAAGTTCGCTCTACTGAACTAGTCTATAATCAAGTCATTGTGGGAGCTTTCGCATAACTCTTCCTTGGAGAATCCAATTTGGATCAGACTGGTGGCATTGGAAAGAGGACACGGAGGGCTACCACAGGTCATAATTTCAGAACTGGATGTTCTGAAAGTACAGAGATACATTAGAGGCAATATCAAGCTCCTACAAAGAAAAAATAGGTGTGTAGATTCTTTTAAATTTTTGCTTAAGATTGGTTTGAAAATTTATTTTGAAGGAATTCAAAGGGCTAGTAGAGCATTATTATCTGTAACTGATGCCCCGAGGAAAGAAAATTAAAACACCTAATAAGGAACCTAAAAGCTCTAGCATGAGTCATGAAGAAGAGGAAGAAATGCTACATGATATATCAAAATTACAAGACCAAGTGTAAAAATGTCAGCCTCACAAAAGCTAACAGAAGCTAAGATAAATGGCATGGAATCTAAGATAAAGGGCGTGGAAGATAAGATGAATGGCATGGAAGATAATATGGATGATTGGAAGACAGATTTGAAGACAGACATGGACGATTGGAAGACATATTTGAAGACAGAGATGGGCGATTGGAAGACAGATTTGAAGACAGACATGGATGAATTGAAGATAAATATGAATAAGATACTACAAGAAATGGTCACTAAGGGTGAAAGGGTAGTAAAGGAAACTCATGATGAGAACAAAAGAAATGTTAATCATGATTCCATAGACTCTAATGTGTGATCGAAGACCCATCATATTCCAAAAATCGATATGAGGAAGTTTGATGGCAAGGACCCCGCAACATGAATATTACAGATGGAGCAATTTTTCGATCTCAATAATGTGCAAAACACACAAAAGATACATATTGCAACTTTATATTTTGAACCAAATCAGTTTGTATGGTATCAATGGCTTTGCTCTTGTAAAAAATTTATCACTTGGGCAATTTTTACGGAAGAATTGATAGCACATTATGAGGATACAAAAAGCAACACTTTTTTTAGTCAATTGATAAGTCTTAAACAAAAGGGTTCAATAATAGAGCACACTGAGGAGTTCCAAAGATTGAACATAAGGGTAAAAGATATTCCAGAGGAGCATAGGATTGATGTGTTCATAGGGTCTTTAAAGGATAATATCCAACATGATGTTCACCTTTGGGAAGCTGATTCATTAGAGAAGGCATTTAGGTTAGCAAGAAAAATGGAAAGCAAAATTATGGCAACCAAGAAGCATACCACTCACAACTATAAAGATGGAAGTGTTGTTGCCCCTAGTCTTCCACAACCTATAAGGTTGACACCACAACAATTGGAAGAAAAAAGAGCAAAAGGGCTTTGTTATAGTTGTGATAGCAAATACACTAAAGGTCATAAGTGTGCGGAGAAGAAATTATTCTACATAGATTGTGAAGAGGAAGAAGAAAAGGAGTAAGAAATGTCAAAAGAAGAGGATATACTCCAGGAATAAAGCCTAGATAAAGAAGAAATGAATCTGAACATATCTTGTAATGCATTGGTTGGAATTACCACTCCTCAAAACATCAAGATAGAAGGACAAATCAAGAAAAAAAGGTAATAATGTTGACTGATTTAGGAATTACCCACAATTTTATTCATTGTAAGGTAGCAAAAGAATTGAATTGCTTCCTATATCCAGCACCAGAGTGTCAAGTGATGGTTGCAAATGGAGGAACAATAAATTTCTCTGTAAAGTGCCATAATATCAAGCTATCCATGGGAGAATATGTATTGACTAGCCCAATGCTTTCCATTCCAATGGGAGGTGCTCATGTTGTACTAGGAGTCTAATGGCTACAATCCCTCAGTACAATAGCTTTTAATTTTCAAGAACTTTTCATCAAATTTTCTATGGAAGGAAAGGAAGTTGAATTAAGGGGTATTGCAGGGAAACCAAGAAAGATAATGAGCTCTAATGTTATGAAAAAGCTTCTAAAAAAGGAGCAAGGAGGTGTAATTCCACAATTATGTTCGCTAGATGTTTCCACATCGGAATCACCTATTTCTCCAGATCTCCAAAAAGTATTGGACAATCATTCCAAGGTATTTCACACTCCCAAAGGTCTCCCACCTATGCGTGATCATGATCATGCTATTCATCTAATTCCAGGAAGTGTTCCTCCAAACAACAGGCCGTACAAATATCCCTATGCCCAAAAGAGTGAAATTGACCGTATGGTTGCAAAAATGCTAGAGGCTGGTATAATTCAACCAATTCAAAGTTCTTTCTCTACTCCAGTAGTATTGGTGCACAAGAAGGATGGATCATGGCGCATGTGTCGAGATTATAGGGAGCTCAACAA
>APFE031410171.1:0-35575 GCA_000404065.3 Pinus taeda | reverse complement strand
TCATCGAAGAATTGTTCATTTATGTAATGTAAAGGAGGTTGCCCCCTCAAAGAGGTTGAATTCTAAGGTGTTGATCTATCTTTTCTATCTTTTCTTGAGCTAGTTTCATAACATTGTGGCAAGTTCCCCAACCACTACGAGGTCACAGTTTATTTTGTTAAGCATTTATGTGTAGAGTTTGTGTTACATATGAGGTTAGATTACACTGATTATGGATCTCGTTTTTATGGTACCGACATGGGACGTAACTATGAGCTTAAGGGGGCTTGTAGGGGCCCTCGGCATGTACCACCACCTCTGATATTCTTGCACTACCGTTTTGGAACATGGTATTACTTGGTGAGCTAGAGGAGTTGTTGTAGCTTGGTGGTGAGAAGCGCGAGACTATTGCAGACAACATGTGGGCATCATTGGCTAGTGCACATGTTGCATTGCATGAAGATATTAGGATACCACCACCATTCCCTCGTGACCCACCGATGCCCTTATATGATGATGCCATTCTCGTGAGTTTACCCTTTGATAAGATTTTGATACGTACATGTATGTATCATGATGCCATTCATGAAACTTGGAGGGTGCATGGCCCGCATGAAACAGACCAAGTACATATATATACAGGAAACTTTTGACTTTTATTTTCGAATTATGCATAACTATTTATATTAAAATTTATAGTTTGTATTAGATTTGCATAGTTTGTACTAATAAGTTCATGATAACATGTAGATACGTCCCAACTACATGGATGAGCTTACATGGTCATTAGAGGGGGCAATTGATTAGTTAGGGCTTTCTTGACCAGAGCACATTTCCATGGATTCTCCTCCACCTCCACCTCCACATTATATGTTCACTAATGTAGAGAAGTGTCAATATGTACAACCGCATGGACCAATAGTTGAGGTAAATTTATTTATCCCTAAGATCTCAACATTTTTTTTTAAGTTACATAAGTACGCTAATTACTTTGTAGACTAATTATAATTTGTCCTTGTCGTTGTGTACATAGGCCCATATTCAGAGTTATGTTGATGCCAATGTTATGTGGAGACATGAGTGGGATGTTGGGTTTAGAGGCACTGATGATGTAGGTCCATCGATGCAGGCCTAAATCATTGAGACATAAGGAGGGGAGCACCAAACCCAGATTCATGATCAGACCCCCATCCTATCGGACTTGCATTTGGACTTGACTAAGGTTAGTATATTCATGTATATATCTTTACACTTAAAATTATGGTTCAATATAATTTATTTCCATACTATTTGTTTTGTAAAAATGATGATCTAATTAGTTTGAATTTGAATGTGTTATATTACAATACCATCTCATGGACACTTACCTTGTGCGGCATAACTCATATAGGAGTTCTGGTGGTACTTAGAGTGTCATAGTTTGTATATTTTCAGTCTCATTTCTTAGGGAATATTCACATGTATGATACAAACTTTGTAAATTTTCATACATGGATAGTTTATGGATGTACATCATGGATATTATTTTAGGTTATGGATGCTTATTATTTCAGTTGATGGATGTTCATGTGATATTTGTAATTTTTATATATTTTCATATGGATAGCTTATTGATACATGTATTCACTATTTCTGTTTATGGATTTGTATTAATATTGTTTACGGATGCACAATAATTTTTGAATTTTAAATGGATCTATTAAAATTATTTCACTAATTGAATAATTTTCCTATATACTATAACTTTTATTAGTAAAATATATGTTCAATTTTGCTTTCGAGTTTCATAGATTAAGAAAATAAGTACAAACTTAAAAGTTATGATGCAAATCACTTTGATACTTAAAATGAAATAAAATATATCATTTATCAATTTAATATTGAACATAGAAATAATTCCATCATGCTCATGTTGGCTTGTAGAAAGTGTATTTTTAATGCAATCAGCATGTATGTTTTTACAATTCAATTTTAAAAATAAATTATTTGAATTACAAAGTCACCCATATTATATATATATACATATCTATATATATATCTATTCTATATATATTATATATATATATATATATCTATATATATATATTATTATATATATATATAATATATTATATATATATATATACATGAACTTTTTTGTGACCCACCCATATACCACAATGCATGGACAAATTGTATTTCAATCAATTTTTTATCTCACGGTTTAATTAAAAAACACAAAATATGATTGAAATAAGTTATATATTCAAATTTAAAATATGTGGAGATGTAAAATTTACAAATACAAAGTTTATTTGATTCTATTTTGTTTAAGGTTACCTACAAAAGCTTAGTCATAATGCATGTCATGAATAATTAGTATGTGCTTATATTGAAAGCAATGCACAATGTTAAACCAATTACCTCGAAATCAATGTACACCATATATCTAGTTACATCATTTATCAAAAGTCAACATCTTTGCTGAAATCAATGCATTTGATGCAAGAAATCAAATAATATTATAAATCAATATCTATACTGAAATTAATGTATCTAGTGCTAGCAATCAAATAGGATTAGGAATCAACATCTACACTAAAATCACTACACCTAATGCAAGCTCAATCAAACAAGATTATAAATTAACAAATGTAATGAAATGAATGCATCTAATGCAAGTAATGAAATAGAATTAGAAATCAATGTCTACAAAGAAATCAATGCATCTAATGCAAGTAATGAAATAGAATTAGAAATCAATGTCTACAAAGAAATCAATGCATCTAATTTGCAAGAAATCAAATAGGATTAGAAATCAACATATGTACAATGAAATCAATGCATCTAGTGGAAGCAATTTTCTTTCCTTTCTTTGCCCCCTCCATCTATATCAATCTCTCACTCCATATCTCCTTCTTTGTCTCTCAATCTCACCCCCCTAGATCACACACTCTCTCTCTTCGTATCTATTTAGATCTCCCCCAACAAATTTACTGATCAAACGAGAACTATTACCTCAAAACAAGAACTCTAGCCCAAAACCCTCCAAAAAACATTAAAACAAAACCCAAAAATGAAAATTTTGTATTTGAGAACGATGCTTTTTTTAGAGTAAATTTTCAACATTTTTTTAAAAACCAATTTTTATTTTTACAAAAAAGATGAAAAACACACTCAAAACAAAAAACATTGTTGTTAGAATAACAAAAAACTAGGTTACAATTTTGACACTTTCTAGCAATGGAATAAAGATAAAATATCATGACTTTGAAAAACCGTAATATTCCAATAATTCTTACACATGATGTTAAAGATAAAATATCATGTCCCAAAGCCTTATAATTCCAATAACTTTCATCCACCTTGTTAAAGATAAAATATCTTGACTCTAAAAAATCCTAAAGTTGTAATTGTTTTCAACCATAGCATTAAAGATACAATATCATAACTCAGAAAAACCTTAACATTTTGACAAATTTTCAACCATGGAATGAAAAACCTTAAGTTTTTAACATATTTCAACCATGAAATTATGGACAAATTATATGACTAAAACAATTTTTAAAAATCACCAAGTAAATGAAAGATTCATTATTCGAAGAGCAATTTTTATTTCAAAGGCTAAAAGTATAGCTCTTTTCAAATCTTAGCCTAAGACAACTTATCTTGTTGTAACAAAAACCTATAAATCAACCATCAAAACGAAGTGTCCCCTTTTAATGAGGCAATACAATTTTAACATTTTAAAAAGTATCTTATACCAAATGATAATAATAAATAATATCATGGCAATATCACTATATAATTTAAAAATTCAACATTAATTTCTAATATTTTTTTACTTTTAATCAAAATATCAACTTTGATAGATTGAATATAACATAAATTATTTTTGTAATTCATTGTTGCATTGTGGATATTCTAAAGAGATGAATTATTCATAATTAAAACATATAATCCAACAAACATAGAAATGACTTATAACTTCATGTAAGATCATATGGAAGTCAAAAATTTATTTACCATGCAAACATCATTTACATAAAATGTCTTATAAATTGATTCAAAATCACTCATAGGCTCTAGCACACCATCAGAATCTACATCTTTGGATGAATGAATGGATGTAGATGAAGATGATTCATATTCTTCTCTTTCATCAACTAGTGCCCCATATGAGTCAACATGCATGCCCACCATTTTAGGTTTCAAAAGTCTTCTAGATATACAACTAGGTTCAATAGACTCCCATCTCAACACTGTTGCTTCTCGTAGCAACTTCTTCAAAATATCTATGGTTTTCAAGTGAAGAGTTCATGTCTTTGTTAAATTGAAGTCCTAAATAAGCATGCCAACATCTTCCAATTTTAAATGGTTTGTGCATGTGATTTCTAGAACCAATATCGATTTCTCGTTCCTCTACCTGTGGAGAATTAATAATACTTTGAGATTGTTGTTGTTCAACAATGTGTCTTTCCTCATGTTCATTTTGCATATTTTGTGGACAAATAAATGGAGTCTTTGAAAGTGTATCTTCATTTATTGATCTTGAAATAATATCACTTTAATTATTGAAAAAGACTCCCACCAAATTGAATTAACAACATCAAAGTACTGATATGTATCTCTAATACATCTTTTAATTTCTTCCAAGCATTCAGAATAATTTATATCTCTCTTATGCCTTCGTGCGTTATGGATTTCAAAAATTGTTTTTAATAATAATACCTTTGATGAAAATATTGAATGCTCTAGGATGAACTTCAAAAATGCTAAACCTAATGACAACCCCCATTTTGCAATAGTTGAATGCTTTTTGCCCCATATTAGTGTTTTCCCGTCATTTTTTTTGATATGAAATTGATGTTGGAAGCTAATGTCATTAATTTGTTCAATGCATTTACCCTCACCATGAGATCCTAGAATAAACCTTCGCATGTCAATATTTTATTCCAACAGATGAAAAACACGCTATGGAATGTATGATTTCTTAATACATTTAATTAATGATGATGGACTCCTAAGATATTTCCTCCTCAATGTTACTGAAAAACGACTGAACATATGATCAATATGGTCATGAGTATGACCAAAAAGAAGGAAACCAACCTTTACCTTTTTTAAAATTCCCAATTCAACAAGCATGTCTATATATCCAAAAAGAACTTAATTTTTTTTTTCACGACTTCAAGAAGAATACTAGACCAAAGAGAAACCACATCATGGATTATAGTTATTGCCATATTTGCATCATTTTGGATATTTGGAGTTGTGACGTAAACCCTTGACAACATCTTTCCATTAAAGACTATACAACCAACCAAGTGAAACTGAATAAAATTTTGCTCCTATAAATTTTTTTGTGTGCGGAAAAATTCTGGCAGAAGTGTTTTCTTTTGATCCATACCATCAATTATCAAACCCAAATAGTTATTTGGATTATCATAAAACTTCTTTGGATATTTATATATTTTTTTAATTTCACTTGATTGTTGATTGCGATGATCTTGAAGTGCTTTGACGATGGAATCTGCACATAAAGTAAAATAAACCTATTCATAAACATATTTTCATAGTTGATAACTATATAATTTTTAAAAATAATGTTATGAATACATACCTCTTTCTGCCCCTTGGCATTTATCCCTTTTTTATTTTAGAGAATCACATGTACTGTAAACCCCCATCCTTGTCATCTTAAGAATACAAACAATTTGAATTAGTTCTTCCATATACTTGTAAAATATGAATATGTAATAAAATTACCATCTCCTTGAGCACCTTCTACATATTATTTTTACAAGTTGTAGATTTCTCGTCTTGAGAAATTATCTAGAATATGTATTTTGTCTTTATTTGACATACACTCTCCATGCTTTGAAAATAAGTCGTTCATCCATGACATTGTAGTATTTTATAATCGCCCAATCTCTCATCTATAACATACTTTTGAATAAAACGTAAGATATTTTTCTAGTCTTTCTTGGATTCTTGATGTCAAATGAAAATTACCAATTGAATGCAACATTTTGAAATCCTTTCTACGAAGAAATACATTCCCAATATGATAATCATAGCCTTCTAGTGTAGATTGCATGCAACCCACTAAATACGAATTTTGCATTCTTTTATTCATTGAGAAATATATTTTCCTTTTATCCAAAGAAAACTTGAAATCCATATGTTTCAAGCAATCCTTTTGATAACATTCACTTGAAATCAGATCACTGATACAACTTTTTCTTGTGGGATATGCTATCCTAAGCTTTGTATAACTGGAATATTTTGGATTGATATGAAAAGGTCTACTCCTACTCCTAGATACAATATTTTCTTGCAACGTCTCCATCATTTCATTATGCTCTATAGAAGCATTTTTGTCATCATTAGGAGGAATTTTATTATCACTATGATCATTCTGAACATAGTTAGGGAATTCATCACCATCAATGCTTGGAAAATATTCATCATCGTCCTTCAAGAAAATTCTTCACTACCACCATCTGCACTTTTGAAATCCTGACTCAAACACAATTCTTCACCATCTTCATCCATGCTTTGAAAGCTTCCCTTGTAGGATTCAATTCTTCATCACCATGAGTGCCTTTGAAACACTCACTTAGAGAAAATGCATTATTCACATCTATGCCTCTAAAATTATCATTTGCAAGAAACTCTTCATACCCCCTTCATAACTAGTGCTCTCATAATCCTTAGGATTAGGACTAAGTGGAAAATATGACTCTCTATTTATAGTCAAATTTTCATTTGCGGGAAATTCTTCATCCTCCCGTTCATCAGTGGTGGTATCATAATCCTTAGGATTAGGACTAAGTGGAACATTGAATCTCTATTTAATGGAAATTCTTCATCCTCCCCTTCGTCAGTGTTTCTCTCATAATCCTCACAATTAGGACTAAGTGGAAGCTTTGAATCTCTATTTACTGTAAATTATTCATCCTTACCCTCCCTTTCCTCAATGGAGTTCTCATAATCCTCAATATTAGGACTAAGTGGAAGATTTGAATTTCTATTTATTGGAAATTATTCATCATCTTCCTCCCCTTCTTTACTGGTGGTCTCATAATCCTTAGGATTAGAACTAAGTGGAAAATTTGACTCTAGAAATTCTTCATCCCCCCTTCATCAGTGGTGTTGTCATAGTCATTAGGATTAAGATGAAGTGGAAAATTTGACTCTAGAAATTCTTCATCCCCCCCTTCATTAGTGGTGCTCTCATAATCCTTAGGATTAGGACTAAGTGGAAATTTTGACTTTAGAAATTCTTCATCATGCCCTTCATCAGTGGTGCTCTCATAATCCTTAGGATTAGGACTAAGTGGAAAAACTGACTCACGATTTACAAAAATTTCTTTTTGTTTCCCTTCAGCAATGATGCTCTCATCATCCTTAGGATTAGGACCAAGTGGAAAACTAACTCTCTATTCATAGTGAATGAATTCATGTTATATTCATCAATATGAATAAAGTTGTTGCGTGACAAAGATGTTTATGTTGCAAAAAAAAAAAAACTTCGCTATCAGAAGAATCCATGACTTTCAAGTAGAATATGTTGAATGATACAAATGCACTCTCTCCCAATGAAAATTTATAGCTTTAAGATTGAAAATTTCCCTCTAAAGTCTCCCCCGATTTTTTTCACTGAAAATTTTCCCTCCTAAGTTTCCACCCAAAACTTTTGTTTGAAATATTTCCTACCAAAATTTTCATCTAAAATGTATTTGAAAATTTTCACCCTAATTTCTATTCAAAATATCCACAAAAACGTTCGTTTAATGCATTCCTTAGAAATTTAAAAAAAAAAATATTTAAATTTTTTAACATTGACTATGTAACTAAATAATTTTTATAATTTATATCTTATTTTTTAGTTGACATTGAATAAAAGTTAACCTAAACCTATAATATTAACTAGACATTAATTTTCTTAATTTTAATTTTAATCCCACATTCGCGAAATGCTAAATAATTCCCACAACCTTTGTTATATAATAACATTCATTTTCGTTGTTCTCCCTTCTTAATAAACCCTTCAGGCTGGCAGATTGCAAGGTTTGGAAGTGATTGTGGGCTTTTGACTTTCTGAGGTCTGGTCGATTTGCAATGGCACATATCGCCATGGTTTCCACTGAGGATGCATATGCAGGGGCCGAATCATCCCAAAACTCGCCGAAAGCAGAGGATCTGCAGTTACAAAATGTAAATACACTGTTTCTAAGCGGTCTTTTCCATCAAGGCGGCACAAGAAAGGGTATTTTCATTGCAGAATCCACTGTTGATCATGCGATTAGCCTTCTGGATAGGACGACACCAGCACGCCAATCCACCTGAGCAAGAATCATGGCAAACAGGGAGATCTCTTCCACCGTACAATTGCATGCATACAGAACACCCTGAATAGGGATATCTCAGCAGTAAGGGAAAATGCCTGCATGGGCGTTTGGGAAGATGAGAACTACTAAGTGGATGGCCAGACGAGGGGCCTCCCCACTATTAACAGAAAACCCATATTGGTCGTCGGCGAGCACCAGACGACTGTCGAGGAAAATGGCCCAGATCTGATACCTGAGATCTTTACGGCAAATGGATAGCAGAAGGGACAACTACACACTACTGGGTATGGATCAAGAAGATATTATGATATTATTGTTGAATGGCTTGGATCTGCTAAACCACACTCTAGATCTACTACGACAATACCTAGAAAACTGTTGATAGGAGGTGGACAACCCTTTTACACAGCAGGAAGACATATAAACCCCAGATCTACCATCGATCTGCCAGATCTAGAATACAATCCAGTATCGAGGCCTAGATAAGGTTGATCTATCATGTATGAATACAGATCTGAAGAAAATCTTTATCAAATCGATAGAAGGCAGACATTGTTGTGTATAGATCAGGAAAGGAATGATTGTTATGGAGTTAAAAAAGGAGATCCACATCAAACTGGGAACTCTGGTAACATACCAAAATCTGTTATTTTCAGGACTCTGCTTGCAGGAACAACACACACTCTAGCACTATGGAGTTGTCAAAGATTCAACCATCATCCTCAACCTGAGACTGTGAGGTGGGTGCAAGGGAGCCAGCTTAAAAGCTACAGGCTCTTTTTGCGATGCAGTCAAAGGAAAGGAACCATTACAACATAGACCAGCACCCACAACAGAGCTCCCAGGCCCCTACATTGTGGAACAGAAGCCAGAATCACCCATGCTTATAGTATCTCTGTCGGAGGTAATGAAACTATGCAGAGATTTAATCCACAATGTTTTTATATGTAGATTTAATGGTAATTGGCCAAAAGCGGATGCAGTGCATCAATGGATTTTCACATCATCGTCATCCAATTATGAAATATATCTATGCCCTAAGGGTTTTTTCATAGTTAGATTTACCACAGAACTGGAATGAGACAACATCATTAATGAGAGGCCTTAGTTTTGGGGCAGTGCTGGTCTCTTTATCACCCTTAGTTCCCGGACTTTGATGCCAATACCATGATAGTTTCAACGATGCCAGTTTGGGTAAGGCTGCATAACCTCCCACTACATTTTTGGCACCAAAAAGCTTTAACAACCATTGGGAACTCCCTAGGAAAACATCTTAAAACAGATGAAGACAGAGCTATACGGGGAATATTCACATATGCCAGAATATGTGTAGAGGTGAACCTAAGTCAAGGACTCCGAGATCACATCACATTGAATTTTAATAATTCACTGTGGACACAACCACTTGACTATGAGAACACGGCATTCAGATGCCACGGCTGCTTGCAGACAGGGCACCTATAATATGCCTTTCCATTGGCTAGCAAGGAGCCAAAAGGGAACAAGAAACAATAGAAAAAACCCAATGGTTGGCAGCATACTGAACCACTGGAGGAGGAGGCACTAAAGACACAACCCACAGACATGCAAAGGAGATAGGAAAAAATACAGGAAGAGAGCACTGAGGGGTCCAATTTGGGGCCACATAACTTGGTACGACAACAAGAATTACAGCTGGAAATAAGCGGCGCTAAACGAGCACATAGTTCCGAAGGATCGGAATCTGATAAAGAACAACTAATGTACACAGAGCAAAACCAGCTTGCTATAATTGTTCCCACTCCCAACACTGGAGTTTGGCGAAAAGTGGAGAAGAAAAAAGGAAGGAAAATATAGGCATGCTGGCACAATATCTCTTTTCTAGTAAATTTTGTATTCTTATGCGCCTGATATTCAAGAACAACTCATATGCATATGCTCTAAGCATCTACAAAATGTAATTTTCTTCACATGAATAAAATTACGACTTTTTTCTACGGGAAAAAAATAACATTCATTGTTTCTATTCATCACATCCCATCAAGCCTTCTAGGTTTTATTAAAACGTTTGGAGCAATTTTCTAGAGGAGTTGCATTGGCATCTATAACACATTAAACGAGAGTTTTTCACATTTCAAAAGTTAGTTTTCCTTCTATTTTGACCATTTAAAGAGGAAATTGGGGAAAATCTATTCTTTTATGGTTTTTATGCTCCAAAACTATTTTTTTTACTAATTTTTTCAAAATTCTTTTTGCAATATCATATTTTACATGAAAAACCACATGAAAAACTCTATCTTTTCTTATATTTTTATAGCAAAGAAGATGAAAAAAAAACTCAAATTTATAGGATTTTTTGGAGAAAAAAAAAGAAAATTATATTTATTAGGGCTGCTAGGTTCCTCCACAAAACAAATAACAAAAAAACCATTCCCATTAATTATATATATTATATATATATATATATATATATATTATATATATTTATAATAATATATATATATATTATATAAGTAATTTCTTTATTTTTTCCAAAATGGAAAAAAATTAAATAAATTAAACAATATATATTGTTTTTAATTTTTTTTTCTTTTATTTTTTATAATATATATATATATATATATATCAAAGAAGATGTTTGTGAATGTTTCTAGACCAAGGGAAAAAATTACATTATCTAAAGTTGCAGCTAGATGCAGTATGGATACTGTTGAACACACCCGAACTGAGAAATGTCATGAACTTCAAGCAAGTGGCCCATCAAGTACATTCAAGTGTTTATTTCAGAATGGAAGAATGCATGAGAAATAGATAAAGCAAGTTTTAAATGGCATTTTAAAGATAGTGAAACCGATAATGTTGTACATATCTATCTATATTGTGGTATGATTAAATTTGGTGAACCATATGATGTGATAGGCAGAATACGAGACATATGTTTGGTGCCGAATGAAGATACTATTTATGTTCTTGAAAAATTGGTCAATACACGTGGAAATGTTAGAAATCGTCTCTCAAAGGTCAAGTATGACACATATGAAGAATCTACAAAGTTGTGTGAAGAAATCACAAACAACATTGCAAATAACATTGTAAGTATGCTTATTTATATTTATGTGTTATGCGTTATTCTAAGGATCATTAAATGTTTTATAAATTAATGATCATTGACATATTGTATTTTGTTTCATAGGATTTTACTTAGTCTTTCAATCATGTTGGAGGGTATTTATTATCTAGAGCCAAATATTATGACTATGATCAGTAGTTTCCACACAAAGACAAAAGAATAAAGGAGAAGGAAGCAAACAGAAATAACCAGTGACACTAAAATAGTACATACAGGGGATCAACAAAGAATCACTAAGGTGGGTAAATCTAGCAAAGATAAACATCTTTCTTTTGAAGATGTGGAAGCTTAAGCTGAAAAATATGTTACCATTAGTGAGGAGGAGATTAGAATTGTTGTTGAAAAGGAGAAAATAAATAAAACACCAAAAATAAAAATGGCCATAGATATCTCTATTCCAGCTGCTGATGAGGAGATTGTTTATCTAGAAGAAGATATGTTAACTAGTAAGAAGAAGAAATCAAAAGTTGGTAAATTTGTAAAAAGAATGGGTGATAGTGAAGGTCAAAACGAAAGCTCTAAAGCAAGTAGAGAAATTATAACACTAGGTGTTGAGTTAGAGGATGGCATTGTTAAAAAAAAACAAAATTCTATTTGATATCACTTGAGGAAGAATAAATTAATAAATGGTGGCCAAATATTTCAACTTAATGTCAATCAATTCTATAGGCCAAATGAACGACAATCTCAATATCAAATTATAAGGGCACATCACCTACATGTCCATAATTTGAAAACATTATTCAGGTTCAATCCATACAAGCGTGTGGTGGATTATGTGGTTCTTGTTGATCCAAATCAAATTCCCAAGAAACAGGTATTTGAGAGGACATGATGTTTTGAATACAAATATTATGTAATTGGAGGGAAGCATTCAATAGAGGCTAAAAGATAATTGATCGAGGAATATCCCAATAACTCTCTTTTTGAAAGAGTGAAATGCATCATTTATGTTGGTTTAATAGAAACAAAATCAAAGTTATTGGCATTCGATCATAATGCATATAATGAGTATAGAATGTATATGACTTTCATCCAAAGGGTCATATTTATTCATAATGAATCTATAGAAAAATGTGGTGGGGATAAGACAAAAGTCAGTCTAAACTTTTGGAAAGAATGTTTAATGGAAACAGGTTATCAAATTGAGGATAAAATCAATTCAAAAGGTAGCATAGTAAATTCATATATATTCGTAGGCATGGATAACATTTTCCAGTTGGCATTTAGAACTCGGGAAATATGGGAACTGATTAATGAATTTTGGCCCTGTGGGAGGCTATTTCCATAAAAAATCAGAAGGTTAAAAAGTGTAAACCCATAATATGTAGGTCTTGAAATGAAGCAACTTCCAGATGATATGACTATCACACATTTGAGAACATTGCAAGGAGTGAAGGAAGTCAACTAGTCAATTCAATACTATGTTGTGTGAAGTGAGGTGAATTATCAATGGATGAAATGTGTTGATAATTTTAAAAGTTTGTTGAATTATTTTTAATTTTTCCTGGATTATAATTTTCTTTTAAATATAACATACAATTGTTGGTATTATTTGTTATAAATATCACTATATTAACAATGTTTACTTTATTTATTCATTCATAAGATTTATATGAAAATACAAGAACGTGTGGTTAAAATGTTGAATGAAGAGAGTTGGGATGATGTTGTAAAAAACTACCCAGAATCAAGTTCTACAACAACACTTAAAGATTTTTATCTTGCATTTAATAAGGTATGTTGATTTATACATTCATTTTATTCATATGTAAACTATTTTTATTTTATTACTTATACATATATATATATTTTATTTCATTAAAAATGTCAAAGAAGGATGCAAATGGAGTACCAAATACTTTCAAAAGATTTATTGAAATAATTAAGTTGGAAAGGCTTGTTGCACAAAAATTGTCACTTTGACATTCTGTAATCAATATGAGCCTATCACCACTCTTACTTACCTCCTTTGCAAGTATTGAACCTCAGTTCTTCATATCAAGCCTTGAAAATAAGAGAAAGACCTTAAAAATCTCGAAAACTCTGGTTTCGCACTTTCTCTTAGCATTACCTATGGTACCGCACCTATTGGTCATATCCCCTGTGCACCTGACCACTCTGTATCTATGTTATAGGTGCGAACCCCTATAAAAGTTAAAAAGGCGCAAGTACATTCTTAAAAACTCACTTTGAGTCATTTCTGGAAGCTTCTAGAGAGAATCTTGAGCTGGCAAGCTCGCTCCTTAAGGGTTCATGCATCCCATACCTTAAGGAGCTAACCCCTTGATGTGAGGAGCTTATCCCTTTGAAGGAGGACTCTATCCCTTCAATGGTGGACCTATAACCTCCTTTCTTTGCACTATAAAATGAAGCATTGGGCTAGTTACTTTGGAGGTTGAAAGCTAAATATTTTTTAGGGTAAATGCTGCTAGAACTTAGTCTTCCTTATTGAGCTTTTGAGAGGAGAGATTACATACCTTTTGATCTCATTTGGAAGAGAGTGAGGCTTGTCAAAGTAGAGGAGATTCCTGTTTGGACCTTGGGAAGAGCTTGTACAGCATCAAGGCACCAAGGTTGTAAAGTTCTTCTATTTCAAAGTTAATACAATCAAGTTTATTTTTCTTAATAAGCCGTGTCTTATGGTTTATTTCATGAATTCCTTGATCATCATGATGAACATGATTTATTATATTAGCTATGCAAGTGTTATTTGATGTGTTCTGGTTTATGATTGCAGGTTATTAAAAGGAAACTCTTTGGAGTTGTTCGAGCATGGTTGCCACAAACTAGCATTGGACTTAAGGTAGGGTCTAAAACACCTCTTAGTTTTTATTAATGAATCACAATATGTTTAGAGAAAGGTAGATTTTATTGTCCTTCTTGTTGCTAGATATCAGTTTTTACTAGGGAGATCGGTCTTCTCTGCAAGAACGATTTATCCAACCAACAAATTGGCGACTCCGCTGGGGACAGGATTTGATTGTTTAAATTTCCTTTATCTTTGACTTCAGAAACTTGATTTTTGTTTCTGGTTTTTTGCTTGATGTGTGTGGGATTGGGTAGTTTTTAGGTCCTGGATTGCTTTTTTGTTTTTTAGAAATTTTTACGAGGACCGCATGTTTTGTTTGTATTACAGTGCGGACCTCTCCGCACTGTTACTTTACTGCACAGAGCGGTACCGCACCTGGTTTTACAGGAAGCCTGCGGACCTTGTCAAAATTTTTTGAAACCTAAAATCTTTTCATCTAGTCAAGTTTAGGTTCATTTTATTACTTTTAGTCTCTACCTAGATCTGCATATATCCTACCAAAAGTTTCCTTTGAGTAAGTTCCATTGGTGTTGTGTTTTAAATGAATTTCTAGAAGTTTTGCATGCTTGGATTGATCTTCACTCGGTCTTTGTAGTGACTTCAAGATTAGAAGCCTATGAAACCTTAGATCACCCTGGTATCTTTTGTCTTCTTGATGAGTCTGGCTAGTTTGTGAAATCTTCCTTTGATGAAAAATAGATTTCATTTCTCTTTGTAAATCTTTGAACAAACTTGGTCATAAGTTGTGAATTTCATTTTTTTATAAAGAAAACATAGCTGGGTGTTTTTTGATTGATTTGTTTTTATGTACGAATTAATCCTTAGTTTACTGAATAACTAAGTAAAAACATCCTCAAAAACATTTGAAGCTTTTATTTCAATTAGTTTTTTAGAAGATTAGGTCTCAAGATTAGATTTTTCATAGTTTTGAGTGTGTTTTCTAGAAATTTTAGTTTCTCTTTTGAAAAAATTGTTTTCTGTAGATTTGAGTGTTGAAACGAAAAGAGATTTATTTTGTGAGCATAATTAGTAGCTTTGTTTTGAGTGTATTGAAAAAGACAAAAAGTTTATCTTTTCAGTTATATGTTGAAGGAAAGATTTGTTTTTTAAGGAATGGCATTCTCAACTCTTCCTTTAGCTAGAGATTCATTGAAAGGAAAAATAATTGTTTATCATCTTAGGTGCATTTTTTAGTGTTTTTTGGAGTCGAGTCTTCACACCACAAAGTTTCATATCCATACCTTTTTACTTAAGAAACAACCAATAAAAATCACTCTTAATTAAAATTCATCTAGAAATCTTTTTATTTCTAGGGCTCTTATCACCAACATAGCTTAGGCTAGTATCTTGGAATAGGGAGTAATTAACTCTCCAAGATAGTTAAGACAAACAAGTAGTTGTATCTTGTGGTAGGAAATAAATCCAATTGTAATTGATATAATCTGGGAAGATCCTCTTAAAGGAGTCAATCACGAGATCATGTCCGAACCTTTGAGACAATCAAGTCTATCTCATTGGGAAATATAGAAGATTTGCGCGTATTAAAAATGGTAAACCTCAGATTAACCATTTTCAAGGAGCATGAGGTCACTTGTTGGTAAATCTCGGATTGATCATGTCGAGAAGCCTTCAAGGGGATTGATCTTTGCTACTCTTCCCTTGCGTGTAGATCGGATCGTAGACTGTTCCCCCAGTTGTATTTGTTATTGTTGGTAACCATAGTGACCATAATATTAAGGTTCTTTCCTAAGGTGATGGTGAAGGACGGGTCTCACTACCTAGAGCAGACGTCGACTAGACTCACTTGAACTCTCTGTGGGGTTCTCTTCACTCGAGACAATTTTGTGAAGAAACTTGTGCCAGTCTGTTTCATTAAGCAGGTTGTTGGAGTAATTGTTCCAACTACCATTTCTGTATTGAATTCTGCAATGTTGGATTTCATCACCAACTAGTGTTTTCAGTACAGAAAGTTACTGTTTGTGTGTGGTTTGAACTCTATGATTGTTAGATGTGTGATTCAATTGTTTGGTTCTTCAGAGACTTTAGGTGATTTTATTGAGATTTTCTTTGTCTGTGTGTGAAGTAATTAACTATTTAATCGTGGGTGAATTACCGAGACAATCCCGTAGACTTCGGGGGCAGCCTCCCAAATATACACCAAGTCAGCTTGAAGGGCTAAGATCTCTTGTCACACCTAGTGAAAGTAGAGTTGGGTCACCAGAGGCCGGAGAATCATCTTTAATTATTCACCCTGATTATCAAGTTCCATCAACAGAGTATATTTCTGAACCAATTTCATTTTCTGAAGTTACTAGTAGCATTTCATCTACTAGTGAATTAGTTGAGGAACCTGAAACTGAACCTGCTGCTACCCCATCCTTAGGATTTGATTCTCTAGTTTCTAGTGGTCCTGGTTCACCCAGGGTAGGAAGTGTCATTACCCAAAATCTTCCTTCTGGACTCATTTGTATTGAAGAACTTCTTAGTCTCGATGAAGATATATCTCTCCCTGAACATCAGCCAACTTTAGAACTTAGGGAGCATGAATCAATATTCTACAGTCCTTTTCGAAGTGACGCTTGGTACATATCATTGATGAACTTTTTAGAAAATCTGGGTCTTGCTTCTTCACCACCTCGTATTCCTTTTCATCCTATGCCAAGAGGTTATTATCCTCCTTTAAATATTTCAAAATGGTCGTCCATGTTTTCCCAAACTATGGAAACTTTGTTATATGGCAGGCCTTCTGTTCCTTCTGGGTATCAGTCACTTTCTGGTACTTTTTTAGGAGCATTTCCTAAACCCATCAAACATGGGGTATCAACTGGTAATAATGGAACTCCACCATTGAGTGTAGAAGAAATTCTTATGATGTCTGGTGCTATTCCAAATCCGCAACCTCAAGGTAGACAATTACCGCTTGGAGGACAACCTCAAGGTAGTCAGTTACCACTTGGAGGGAAACCTCAAGGTAGTTAGTTACCGCCTAGGGGGAAGCCCCAAGGTGCTCAATTACCGCCTAGGGGGCAACCTCAAGGTAGCCAAATACTGCCTGGGGGGAAACCTCAAGGACAGTACATACCTTCGGGATAGCACATACCTCAAGGTCAACCCCAGACTCAATATATACCTCAAGCTCAACCCCAGTATCAATATATACCTCAAGGTCAACCCCAGTTTTAGTACGTGCCTCAAGGTTATCAACCTCAATGTCAATACCCATCTGAAGGTTTCCAACCGCCTTCTGGTCAACCATTTGTTCAAGGAGCTGGAAATGTACCTTTCAATTATCAGTCCTACACTCAACCTGGTTATGGTCCTCCATATGCTCAATCTTTTATGGGTCCTTACCCTGGAATGAATATGGTGTGGGATCCATCTCAAACTCAATAGATTTTGCAACCCAATGTGCAGTTGTCATCTCAATATGGACAACCTTTGGTTTTTGGTCCAACCCAGCAACTCGACCAGCCTACCATTCAAATTTCTGCACCTGGTGTAGTTCATTGGTTTGGGCCTAGTTTGCCTCAAACTCCACCTCAAACGACTGCTGCAACTACTGCAGCTTCTGTTCAATCTACCCCACCTACTTCTGGAGTATCGACAGATCTAGTTTTTGCTATTCCTGTATCAACTCCTCAGACCTCTTTACCCGAGTTTGGACCTATGATTCAGACTTCGGTTCAGATGCCTGTAGGACAACCTGGTCCAAGTACGGTTGTCACAAGTCAACCAAAATTCACTTGTCAACTGTGCCAGGGACAATATCAATATGGTCCTACTGGACAAAACCCAAGTTATTAGTATCAATTTTACCCTAGGTATACATATCAACAACCTCAACCTCAACAGCCCTAGTTTGGTCTGGTTAATCCTGGTTTTCCAGGAGGATATAATATTCCTAATGCAAATCCAATTCCAGGTTATCCTGGATATCCTCCTCCTGGAGCTGGTCTTGTGACCCAAGGGTTTTGAGACCCTAACCGTTAATTATCATTTATCACAACTTTGGATTTACCTGACTTGTCGCGCCTTAGGAACGATCCAATTTATTATCTTATGTACTGGCCGCCAATGCCTAATAAGTTTCCCAGTGATATCCCAAAGTTTGAGGGTAAGCCAGGAGAGGATCCGTCGAACCATGTGATGACTTATCACCTCTGGTGTGCATCAAATTCCATTATAGATGATTCAATTTGCTTATGGATTTTTCAACGCACTCTAATTGGTCTCACTGCTAAGTGGTACATTGAGTTACCACGAAGCTCTTTTTATAATTTTAGTCAGTTAACTACTTCATTCTTAACTCATTTTTAGTTATCTGTCAGATATGACAATGGCACGAAATTATTAACTTCATTAAAAATGTCAATGTCTACATATATTTCAGGCCATATTCATGAATGGCGACATCGACGACGTTTAGTGAAAGTTTTTTTCCCGGATCAAATCGTTTGTTAAATCATCATTACCTAAAATCACTGAGGATGTAGCTAAGGCAGGAGTAGTTATTGAAGAGCAAGTAGTTGCTCAAGCTTAGTACCTTGACCTCATTTATATGCAGTCAGGTACTTTACACGAAAAAATCCCCAATCTTCCCAAACAAAATCAAATAACTGCAGCTCCTTCAGGGTCTCATGTCGCTGATGGTATGATTGGTTCAGTTAGTACCAAGAGTAAGAAGAAATTTGCAAAGAATTCTTCTCCTGTTAAAACTTTACCAGATTCCCCGACAGAAGAAACTTCCGCTGAAGTTCTTGCCGATATTCATGTCGTAGAATCTTCTATGGCCAAATCAAAATCTAGCGGTAAAAAGAAAGGGAAGAAGAAAAATAAACAAAACACAAAAGAGAAACCAGATAAAACTAAATCTACTGACAAGAAACAGAAACCTCACTATCCTTGTCTCATCTGTGATGAGGAGCACTTTACAAGAGATTGTCCACATCGAGCTGAGGTTTTGAAAATCGTCAAAGGTTCTCAAACGCCTGCTGTCTTGAAGGATCCTTTTCCTAGTCAAGATAGTAAGTTGATAGGTTCTTCCTCAAATGCCTCAGAAAAACCAATTATGATGATGTCCCATGTTAGGATTGCAACGCGATCACAAGATTATGGTAGTAAGAATCCTATTGGTGGTAAGGAACTAGAATCTTCTAGTTCAAACCCATCAATTTCAACTCCTTCTAGTTCTGATCTACTACAGATCGAAAAACCTAATCCAGACTTAGTAATCAAACCGCTTGCTAAAGGTATAATTTGAAAGTTAGCTTTCAATCCACATGCGAGAGCTGCTCAGAACTATAACATTGTTGAAGATTTGGCTATATCCTCTTCAGCAATGTCGGCTTTGGAGGTGCTGCAATCATGTCCAGCACAACGTAAATTACTTTTGTCTGCTATAGGAGCTGTTGATATTCAGGATTCCAGCCTTATAATATTCGATTTAGAAAATAGTACACCTAGCCTACCTCATCAAATGGCTTTCCAGATCACAGTGTTAGTCAAAAACAGACCTTGCTTTCAGACTGTGATTGATGAGGGAGCTTCTACGTGTATTATGTCGATTCAGTGTTCGAGATCACTTGGTTCTCCTACACTCAATCAATCCCCAATGATTTTAAAGGCTTTTGATGGTCTAGGGTTTCATCCTTTTGGCATTCTGTAGGATTTACCTATAGGGGTAGAAGGAAAAACTGTAAATCTAGATGTGGAAGTGGTTGATGCCCCTCTAGATTACAAACTTCTTTTGGATCGTAGTTGGTCTTATGCTATGACTGTTGTTGTTTCGTCGGTCTTTCGGCTTATTAAGTTTCCTCATAATGGAAAGATTGTTACAATAGACCAGTTAAATTAATTTTCATCGGACCCAACCTATTATGAGAGTATCCAACATGTCAGGAAAACTGTTATTCCTTATAAGGATGTTGGAGTGGGATTGATTAAAGATTCTAGTTTACTAGGAACTTTTTCATTTCCTCCTCCTAACGTATCACCTTCTTTTGCAACCATTCATATGATTTCATCGAACATTATTGCTTTTGATGATCCTTGGATCATGCCTTCCAATTCTAAGGTGGACTCATTTGGTGATGCAATGCCCTTGATTCCCTTTGAAGTTGCATATCAAGCGGTACAGTCATTTTCTAACTCTAGTTCAACCGAAATTGATCCAATGAATGTGGTCCATGGGGAGTCGCTTTCAATATCAACATCGGATTCAACAACTCTTTTTGATCTTGTTCATACTGATGAGCATATTCGTGAACTTTTATCTATTGATGATTTACCATGGGAAGATCTTCATCATTGATCTTCATTTTTACCTGAGCTTGATCATTTTGAAAATGATTTCTCATCTATTTTTACCACTAATTATGTCAAGGAACCACAAAATCCATTGCAACATCTGGATTCTGAGTTAAATTTTGGAAATGTTTCTCGAACGATTCCTATTGGCATTTCAGTGAAACCCGGAATTATTGAAAACATTCATATAGGTGCTTCTTGTACATACGAGGAAATCCAAACTTATAAAGCCCTATTTCAAGAATTCCAAAACATGTTTGCCTGGTCATATGAAGAAATTCTAGGAATCGATCCATCAATTGTTGTGCATGAAATTAAAACTTACCCAGATGCTAAACATGTCCAGCAACATTTGAGCCAGATACATCCAAGAAAAGCTGCTGCTATTAAAGCTGAAGTTGAGAAATTACTTCGAGCAAGTTTCATTTATCCAATTCCCTTAACAGATTAGGTATCGAATATTGTTCCTGTTAAAAAAAGCAAGGAACGATAAGAATATGTATTGATTATAGGGATATTAATCAAGCTTTTCCTAAAGACAATTATCCAACCCTCTATATCGATCAAATTATTGATGATTGTGCCGGCAGTGAAATGTTCTCCTTTATGGATGGATTTTTTGGTTACAATCAAATTAACATACTCCCTGCTGATCAACCTAAAATGGCTTTCATTTGTCCATGGGGGACATTTGCTTATTGCATGTTACCTTTTGGATTTAAGAACACTGGAGCAACTTTTCAAAGGGCTATGTCCTATGCATTTCATGACATCAAGGACATTGTGCAGCCTTATCTCGATTATTTACCTGCTCATTCATTACATAGAGCCAATCATCTCACTCATTTACGAGCCATCTTTATGAGATGTAGGCATTATCGAATTAGGCTGAATCCACACAAATGTGTTTTCTGTATAGAAACGGGTCATTTACTGGGATTTTTTGTCTCAAAAGCCGACATTTGTGTCGATCCCTCGAAGGTTGAAGCTATTGTCAAATTACCTCCACCTTCGACTCTTCGCCAGCTCCAAAGTTTGCAAGGGAAAGCAAACTTTTTATGTCGATTCGTTCCTAACTACGCCGAGATAATGAAAGGTTTTACCAGGTTGTTGAAATAGAATACTTTGTTCTTTTGGGATGAGATAGCTAACAAAACTTTTGATGCACTTAAACACGCATTGACCCATGCACCGTTATTGCATCCTCCCAACTACAACCAGGACTACTTTTTGTATCTCGCCGCTTCTCATTCCACCATTGGAATGGTTTTAGTTCAAGAAGATGAACTCAACAATGAACGTATGATTTACTATCTTAGTCGAACTCTGAATCCGACTGAGCTTAAATATTTGCATTTGGAGAAATTGACCTTGGCAGTTGTTCAAGCTGTCCAAAGATTTCGTCACTACATCTTATTACGCAAAACCACAGTAATTTCTGACTGTAACCCTATGACGTATACTTTGACTAAAAAATTGCTAGGGGGTAAGTATTCCAAATGGATAGTTATCCTATAGGAATTTGACTTGGAATTTGAGAAATCCAAGGCAAAGAAATCTTTGGTTTTCGTGGAATTGAGGTGTGACTTCTCGCATACTAATACTGAAACTGTGGCAGAAGAACCCATTGTAGATGAATCCTTGTTTCTTATCGGTACTCTTGATCCATGGTATGGAGATATAATTTTTTATCTCCAAACCCAATCTTTTCGGCCTGAAATCTCATGATCTCAGTGAAGGAAAATACGTTTCCAATCCCAACAGTACAATATTATTCGAGATACACTTTATCGTCATGGAGTGGATTCTGTTTTCCTCCGTTGTCTAACTCATGAAGAAGCTGAAAAGGTTCTGAATGACTATCACTCTAGAGCATGTGGCGGTCATATGTCTGGGTATGCCACAGCCCAAAAGATATTGCACCCTGGTTATTTCTGGCTATCCTTATTTAAAGATTATATCAATGCAGTCAGGAAATGCCACAATTGCCAAATTTTTGATCGAAATATGCATGCTCCACCTGCTCCTCTCCACCGTATAATTGTCGTTGGTCCTTTCGCAAAGTGGGATATCGAATTTATTACATGTAACCCTCACTCGGCTGGGGGCAATGCATATATCATCCTTGCGGTATATTATATTACCAAGTGCGCCAAGGCGATGCCTACATTTTCGGCAGATGGCAAAACTGCTGCAATTTTCATTTTCAATCATATAATTGCTAGATTCGGTGTTCCTCAAGTGATTATTACTGATCATGGGAGTCATTTTCAAAACATCATGATGACTGAACTAACATATCAACTTGGCTTGCGTCATGAAAGCTCTTCTCCATATTACCCACAGGCCAATGGTTTGGTTGAAGCAATCAATAAAGTTCTAGTCACCATGATCCAACGAATCATTGGTATTCATCGGTCAAATTGGCATAACAAGTTATTTTCAGTGCTTTGGGCATACCAAACCTCAGTCAAAACATCAACTAGTTTCACTCCTTTTCAGCTTGTTTATGGGTTGAAAGCAGTGTTACCCATTGAATGCGAAATTTCATCATTGCAAATAGTCATAGAATTACTCCTAGCCACTTCCGAAGAGGAAAAACGTTTGTTGTACTTAGCGTAGCTAGATGAGAATCGACGTGGTATTGCATTAGCAATCGAGACTCATGCAAAACGGATAAAATCTCAGTATGATCGTAATGTTACACCTCGTAATTTTTCAGAAGGAGACCTAGTTTTATTATGCGATCAAGCAAACAATAAGCTAGGGGCTAGAAAATTCATACCCATGTGGCATGGTTCTTTTGTTGTTAAGCGTAAGATGGCAAAAGGGGCCTATGAATTAGTAGATTTTGACGATGTCTCTTTAGGTAGACTCATAAATGGGCTTTATCTAAAAATATATTATACTTAACATTTGGTGTGGAGATTTTTGTTAGAATAGTTTCTTTCTAGCTGGTGTGTTTTAGATCAGAAGGTGTGCCTAGTTTAGAAAGTGTTTTATCATTATTCCTACTTATCTTGATTTTACTCTTGATATTGCAGATGTCGACGCCTTCTCAAAAATACATTGGTTTTGCTGATGGTGCTTGTCGTAGTACACGAAACATTTCTTCCGCAGCTTAGGTTATCTATTCACCCTCTGACGAGTTAGTATCTATGCATGGGGTAAGCCTTGGTCAAACAACAAATAACAATTCAGAGTATATTGCAGTGACTGAGTTATTATCTGAATCCATCTCATTTGGGATTTGGATTCTGATTGTTAGGTTAGATTCTGAACTCATTGTATTACAGCTTAACAAGGTTTATGCCATTAGAAATCCAGTGTTATTAAGATTATTTTTTAGAGTTCGTCCCTTGGAATGTGAATTTGACTACATTGAATATCAACATATTCCAAGATATTTAAATACATTAGCAAATGCAGTTGCTTCTCGAATGTTAAATAGACATTTGCAATAATCAAGACAGTAAATTTTAAGAACATTCCATAAACATGTTATACAATATAGCCAGTAATAGTGATATATCATAGCATGGAAGTGTGTCAAATATACATCGTCTTCGATCATAGGTTGAAAATCACCTTATGATCGGCAAAAATGGTAGCGCAAAAATATATAAAAAGTCATACGAAGTCTACATGGATGATCATCCTATCCCTGATGATGATCATGATAAGAAACCACTACTCGGGCCACTCTACAAAGGAACCTCCTAAAAGGTGCTTGGACCCAATCACATAGCGTTGTAGCCTAAGAGGGATATCATCTATGCTAGTATCTGGGATATCTACTGTCAAATGCTCTAGATGATGCTCCAATTCGGTCAAGGTCTCTGTTGATTGGTCCTGTAGGGCCAGTGCCACGGTAGTAGGGTGTCTTCTCTCATAGGGCGGGAGAGTGACTGGTTGCCATGGACCCACATCTGCATTTAAAACTTTTTACTATCAGTTTTGGATGATTTAAAAAACAAAAACTTTAGTTTAAAAATTTAGAAAATGTTGAAAGTGATTTTACCTAAATCATCCCATTACTCTCCTGGTGGAAGAGCCATGTCTGGATCACCACGATAATCCATCCTAGCATATGGAAAGTCCTGTATCACGAAAATTTGGTTCTCTAAACAATGAAAATACTCAGGTGGAAATCGGACAACCTCTGTACCCTCCTCAGGATGATGGGCCATGACTGCAACCTAGCGCATAAGCTTGGGATCTTGGGGAAGTCCACCCTCAATGGAAAGATGTTGTGGGACCAACATAGGGACCCTGTCTAGGCCAAAGATCACAACTAAGAAACCATATCCAAAGTTCTTTAGTTGTTCGTTCTTTTCCCTAGTCAGTTGGACTTTCACATTCGCCAACATGGCATCATACCAGTTGAAGATGGTGCCTCGGAAGCAGCCTACTGCCATGCGCATTTGGGAACCAGTAGCTAGATGCAATGTTGCATGCCCACATAGTCTGGTGACGGTAAATGCGAACACTTTAAGTTCAGGATTGGTGATAGTCTTAATATCTATCCGTTTGTCCACAATTTGGACTTTACAAAACTCTAGTCGGAGACTAGCGACAGACTGGCCACCTGGCCTAGTCCCGAATAGAGATAATACTCCACCTTTTTTCGGAAAGCCAGTCACGAAGTAAATGTCCTCTGGCTCGATTTCGAGCCGGTGGCCACCAATTATGAAACACTGGTCCTGTGTTCTCCACCTATCAACCAACCATTGCAGAAGGTCTACCTGAGCCCTCATGCCGGGTATGGCCCAGAATTTCAATAGTCTGCATGCTCTTAATGCCTCTCTTGAAGGTGGATGAATTAATGCGGCTTGATCCACATCTTCGTGCTCCCTTTCCCACCAAACAGGCATTTTGTTTACCTACATTGCAAAAAAGGCAAATTAGAACATTGTAATTTCAAAATTTTTGGGCGGAAATTGAAAAATTTAGGTTTTTAAATCGTATTTCATGGGGTCCGCACTCGCTAGTTAGAGACAATTCGTAGGTTCGCACTTTCTCTTAAGAGCATGTGCAGGACCCTGACTTTTTCCTGTGTACGAAAAAGTCGGGGTTTGCAGGAGCCACATGCTGCGCCTGCAGACCCCCCCGTGATCGATTTTTTAACCAAATGTTTCCTTAAAAAATCAATTCTAAAGCCTTCAAACGAAAATTAAATGGTTGAAATGCAAGATAGGGATGATGTGGATTACCTGGAGAGGACGGTTCTCGATTCCAATAGTCAGATTTTCCGCAATCTTCACAGGAATGTTTCTTACCAAAAGATCTTACTTTTTACTCCAAAGTCAAACGGTAAAAATGAATTTACAAAATCCCTTTTTATAAGATTTTTTGAATAAATGAACTTTTAATTTGTTTATTTTTCACTTTAAAAAGGTCACTTTTGATGCATTTTTATTAATTTTAAACAAGTATGAGTAATGTTTTGAGTTTTTGTGCAGAACACTGGATTTTTAGGGAGAATTGATCATTTTCAACGAAGAACATACTTTTTCACTTTTTTGGACTCTTTCAAAATTTACGAAAAAGCGAAACATAGGAGTCCTCTTTAAGCTCTTTTCTGACTCGTAAAATATGAAAATAATGCTAAGTTTTTCTTTTTAAACTCATTAAAATGGAATTAAAAGGACGACCCACTTAAAGCTCTTTTCTGACCGTATAAACATGAAAATATTGTCGGACTTTTGTCGTTTCAATTTCGATATTGGTAATAAAACAACGTGTTTTTGGTCGCTTTTTTAGTTTTTGCAGATTGATGGCACTAATTATGAAAAGTACTCCTTGATCGTAATGATCAAGCGGTTCTCTCAAGTATCATTTTATACTTTTTCGGGCTTGGGGGACACAAATTTATGAGAAAAGACAACCATGGAGTTTTCTTAAGTTCTTCTTCTGACTCCCTAAAATTTAAAAACATCTAGTTTCTTCTATACTGGACTCGTTAAAATTTAAATAGTAAAGGACCTGTTCAATTTCAAACAGGAATGGCCCACTCCTTCTTAGGGTTCGAATTTTAAAATAAGTTGGACTCATCCGAAGGATGAGCTTATAATAAAGCAAATGTTATCCTCCTCAAGCGTGTCAAAAATAAAGAGGTACTTGCTAGAAATGGTGGGGGAAAAGAGAGAAAAATGAACCTATTTGTTATACTTTGTGTTTAGAAAAGCAGTTAACCACTCTTGAACATGACACTTTTTGTTTACCTGGGTTCTTTGCCTAGCAGTTAATCAATCCATATTGAAAGTCTTCAGCCAGTTTCTAGGTATTAGCTTTGGGTCAATTGTGACCAAACCATCTGCGGTGTCGTTATGTGTTCAAGAGGTCAGTTCAAACAAACCATTCATTTGTAAAATATTTGTCATCCATCTTGACCATCCCTGAGTTAGTCCTTGCCAAATACATTTCTTTAAAACTTGATCTATGATTTCATGTTGTGGGCTTGCCTATGACGGATCTCTTTCTATCGACTCCAACTCATTATCTAGAAATATGATCTAGGAATCATCAATACCTTGGAATTTGCATGCCTCAATGGCAAGTTTCTCGCCTTTGACGATAGGTTGCATTATTGACCTTCGATCAGAGGATTCTGTGACGTTTTCGACATCGACTCATTTATTCACATTTCATGGATTGTACTGAGTACTTTGAGGGCCATTGACATTACTGGTGGTTTCTCTCACGTTTTTTAATGGTTTACATCATTGACCAGTAATCAAGTGGTTTCTACCATGTTCGACTTCGACACATTCATTCACATGGATAGAATCATACTAGTTCGAGAAGAAGAAATAAAGACACTGGATTTAGTTTCAACCATCCAGGCTGTGAGGAATTTTGTTATTCATTATACGGTGGACTATTCATAAACAAATGGTTGCGCCCATACTATGTCTACATATGTCTATACTTGTGATGTATTACAAAATCATTCCTGTATCAGAATAGTTTAGATAGTTTTCTAGTCAGTTTTGATCTGAGTATGGGAATGCCTACCTCAACGATGATATGTTCATATATATATATTTTGCATTGAATGTTTTTACAGGTTCCAACCGCGGTATCCACAGGAAGATCCTTGAAATGATAAAGTACTTCACTCTTCTTAGATGACAAAACCATCCTCATCTATTACAGACTTCGCAACTTAGGGGGCAATCTATTGCACAAAATTGTCACTTTGACATTCTGCAATCAATATGAGCCTATCATCACTCATAATTACCTCCTTTGCAAGTCTTGAACCTCAGTTCTTCATATCAAGCCTTGAAAATAAGAGAAATACCTTAAAAATCTCTAAAACTCTGGTTTCACACTTTCTCTTAGCTTTACCTGTGGTACTGCACCTATTGGTCATGTCCCCTACGCACCTGACCACTTTGTATCTATGTTATAGGTGTGAACCCCTGTAAAAGTTAAAAAGGCATAAGTACATTCTTAAAAACTCACTTTGAGTCATTTCTAGAAGCTTATAGAGAGAATCTTGAGCTGGAAAGTCTCTCCTTGAGGGCTCATGAATCCCATATCTTAAGGAGCTAACCTCTTGATGTGAGGAGCTTATCCCTTTGAAGGAGGACTCTATCCCTTCAATGGTGGACCTATAACCTCCTTCCTTTGCACTATAAAATGAAGCATTGGGCTGGTTACTTGGGAGGTTGAAAGCTAAATATTTTTGAGGGTAAATGCTACTGGAACTTAGTCTTCCTTATTGAGCTTTTGAGAGGAGAGATTACATACCTTTTTATCTCATTTGAAAGAGAGTGAGGCTTGTCAAAGTAGAGGAGATCCCTGTTTGGACCCTAGGAAGATCTTGTACAACATCAAGGCACCAAGGTTGTAAAGTTCTTCTATTTCAAAGTTAATACAATCAAGTTTATTTTTCTCAATAAGTTGTGCCTTATGGTTTATTTCATGAATTCCTTGATCATCATGATGAACATGATTTATTATATTAGCTATGCAGGTGTTATTTGATGTGTGCTTGTTTGTGATTGCAGGTTATTAAAAGGAAACTCTTTGGAGCTGTTGGAGCATGGATGCCACAAAATAGTGTTGGACTTAAGGTAGGGTCTAAAACACCTCTTAGTTTTTATTAATGAATTGCAATATGTTTAGAGAATGGTAGATTTGCTTTTCCTGCTTGTTGCTAGACATCAATTGATACTAGGGAGATCGGTCTTGTCCACAAGAATGATTTATCCGGCCAACAAGGCTAAGAATGTAGCGTTTTAGGAATGTTGAACTTGATCCTACTTGTATTAATTTCATTTTCAGTGGTCACGACACTATCCAATATCAAATAATGCAAGGTGATTGTGAAGGCATTGCAAAAATCATACCTAAAATGGAATATGCCCTAGTTATTGCAAATATTTATCATGGTTTCAATTTCCTAGACATTGGACATGATAGTGAACCTTATACTTATCAAGCTTTTAATAAAGTGGTTACCGTCTTTCAAGAATTCAAAACATCACCACTTTGGAGATTTGTGACATTTCATTCAGACACACAATTTGTAATGTTATTAACAAGCTTCAAGGGAAAAGCAAATTCAAAGATGCAACCTACATGGTAAGACATTGAAATTGTATGTTTTATTAATGTTAAATTTTTTTATTTAAGTAGAAGTTAATTGAACTTTTACTATGTCATGTTACAAGCAATCCATGTTACTATGTGTCAAGTGAAGGAGATTGGGGTTTGGATTTATTCTCGAGTTCAGGTAAGTTTATTATATAAAATTGAATTTTAATATTTATTTTTTTAAATTTTATGTGTTTATACTAATTGACTTAATTATTTCTTTTTTGCTTGATGATTAGGTACAACACTAGCATGTTGCCTACAAAAAGGAATAAATTGCAATGCCATTGAAAAAGACTCACTACAATGAAATTTTATTCAACAAAGAATTAATGCTCTTCAATTTCTTCCAGATGCAATGCAAGAAGTTGGTTTGAGGAAAGGGAATTATAATGAATCACTTGTGATAAAAAAAGCAAAGAAACCTCAACCACCATTATATGGATTCATTAGATAATGACACTTTGGAAGATTTTCAGACATCAAAGATCCATTAGAAGAGGAAAATGACCAAACTAAAGCAGAAAACATTGTGGAAAAAGACATTAATGAAGCTCTAGAAGATGTTGAACATGGATTATATGATATTATTGATTAACTTTAAGTTATGGTTGTAAATAAACCTCAATTTTGAGAGTTATTCCTTAGTTTTACTTGTAATGTTTTGACTTTGAGATTTTATGAGAAGAATGAGTATTTGATTATTGTTGTTATATGTTTAATATTTGTGTTATCTCATTTTAACTTTAACTTTTATGTGAATTGTTATTTTTTTTTAAACGTTTTGATTAGTATTAATTTTTGACATAAAATTCATAAAAATGCTATTTTTTTAAAGTTTTTTTGGTCAGATTTTCCCATAAAAATCATTTATTTGACATGTCATTTTTAATGAAAAGTCTCAAAATGTGTATTTTTTCATTGTATTTATATTGATAATGTGTATTTTTTTGGTCAAATATTTAAAATTATTTCCTTTTTAGAAACAATTATTTATGTGCACTGAAATATTAATTAAAAATACGTAAACATATAGAAAATACTAACTTTAAAATATTGACCATTTTTAATTTTTTTTTAACTATGTGAAAAAATGAGGATTTCATTACAAAAAAAATGAAAAGGAAAATTAAAAAAACACAATTACATAAATAGACTTAAAAATAAATATCTCAGGGAAGAAGAAGACATTAGAAAATGTAAAGTGTAAAAAATGAACCCTCTAAAAAAACGGGTTTGATGCTACATCAACACTTTCCAAAATCAACATGAAAATCACTCACATCTAAAAAGCAATGTTCATAGGAAAATTTAAAGTGTCAAAAATATGCTCCAAAAAAAATATATTGTGAATAACCACTTTTCACGATTAGGTGATTTTTTGCTACCTCAAAAAATGGGTAATTTGTGATTTTCACATTTGATAGGTAACTATGTTTCCCTCCCTCCCTTTATTTCTTTCTTCTTCCCTCTCTCCCCTTCCATCTATATCCTTATCTCCCTCTATCTCTCCTTCTTCATCTCTCCATATCACCTCACAAACATACACATTGTTTCTCCATATCTATCTATATCACCCTCCTTCCTCCCCCATCTCTCTCTATTCCCCTTCTCTCCCTCTGTCTTCCATTCTATCTCTCTTCCCTCCTACTCTCCTCTGTCCCTCTCTATCCATCTCCCTTGTTACTCCCTCTCTCTCCATCTCTCTTGCCACTCCCTCTCTCTCTCTCTCTCTCCAACCTTATCTTTCTATATGTCTTATTCTTGCCTCCCTCTCTCTCCCACTCTAACTCCATGTCTCTCTCTCCCTCCCTCTTAATTCCTCCCTCTCTTCCTTCCTCTCCCACCTACCCCTGTCTCTCCCCCACGTCACTCACTCAGTCTCTATCTCTCTCGAGCTTCATCTTGCAACTCTATTGACTATCTCCTTCCCTCTCTCATTCTCTCTCCCCTTTCTGTCCATCTCCCCTTATTTGTATTTCTATCTCACCCACAAACATACATGCTCTCTCGCCATCTCTCCCTTTTCACTCTCTTTCTCCCTCTCTCTCCATCTTTCTCTCTATATATGTCTTGAACTTCTTCCTTCCCTATCTTTTCCTCCAACTCCATTTCTCGAGCTCCCTCTCTTTCTCAGAGACTCTATACTCCTCTCCCTCTCTTCATCTTTGTGTCCCCCTCTCACTCTTACCCTTTTCTCCCTCTCTCTCACTCTATATTTCAAAAAATTTAAAGTACTTTGACAATTAAAATATTATGTTTATATATAGTATATATATATAATATATATATTATTATAAATATAATATATAATATATATATATAAATATATATATATAATAATATATATATTTATTTATTATTATTTATTATTTTGATGTCATAACAAACATTATTATTAATTAATTTTTTTTATATAACACAAATTTAAAATGAAAGGTTTCGAATGTGTGTTGTACATTCACTTGGAGGGAAAATGATAATTTCCATAGAAATATTATCTAAAATTTTCCAAAATATTAATGTTCCAACTACCTCCATCAAAGATACATAGACTACTTCATGTCTTCCACTTGAAATTGTTTAGGTTTTATTTTTTTTTAAGGTAGCTTTAGGTTATGATTACTTTAATATTTTAAAAATATTATATATTTTATGTTATATTTATAAAAAAAAAACTAGGTTAAATAGAATTAACATATATTGGTTCAACTTGTGTGACTCATTTTGTGTTAATGGTCAACTCTTTTGTTAATTCCTATGATGTATATCAACCACATTTATTAATGTGGTTGTGCTAGTATATATATATTGTCAATTTTGGGAGGTCCTCTTTTTTCTATTCATTTATAAGAAAATTTACACCACATAGATTGGCTAGGTGGCCTCAACTTTCCCATTGGGAAACCAAGTCTATTGGCCACCTATCCACATTGTATGCCATCCATAAATAGAAAAGTTTTAGTCTTTCTATCCAAGCTATATATGTCTATGTTTCATGACCAGATGCAAGATTTCTAGGTATACATATACTTGCATAATGAAAAGTAAAAGCCATCCTCATATGAAACAAAATTAAACAAGGGAGATTAACTAGCCATTATGCTCCTTCGAGGCTGATTCTATAGGCGCAGGGTCTTTCACATTTGATCTAGGCATCTCAGACAATTCCAGGATACATGGGATATGCCTCTATATTCTGCCCAACCTAATATATTACTTGTGGAGTTGAAATTGAATTTTTTGGAATTCTTGTTTGTAGCTCGGCATACCTTCAAGAGAAACAACCATACCCACCGAGATCTGCTCCATAGCCTTACCCAACAAGATTTTGATCAACCAGTAGAGGTATAAGGTCTATTTGAATTGAGTTATCATGCGTCTAGTGTTGCCAGGGTCTGGTACAAGGGACCTCCAATCTTCCATGTCCTCCTCAGTCTCGTTTCCATGCATAATTTCCTCTTCCCATTCTTCTAACAAATTTTGAATTCCTTCATCAGTAACTTCGCGGTATGCCTCAGTAGCTTCGCTGATAATTTTTTCACCAGTTTTCTCCCACTGCGGG
Organism: Pinus taeda; assembly: GCA_000404065.3. Classification (NCBI taxonomy): domain Eukaryota; kingdom Viridiplantae; phylum Streptophyta; class Pinopsida; order Pinales; family Pinaceae; genus Pinus; species Pinus taeda. The sequence goes on along the minus strand of APFE031410171.1, from coordinate 2,861 downwards.
GCTCGAATGTGCTCAAGTCCTTTTCATTTCTGGGCACCTGGGCCCATATACCACAGCCACAACATTTCACTAGTCAAGCCATGGTGGAGATGCCCAAAACCTGTGGATATTTGCGGGTCATCTGTAAGCTTGAGGCTGAGGATGGTGTCGCCTGTCCCTTCTAGTGCACCAGCTCCCCCGTCCGTGAAAAAACACACAAACATTACCCATCTGCCTATCCTTTGCTCCATTAAGACCTTCTCCCTCACCACCTTTGTTGCCACCTTTTCCACCACCCTTGAAAGCAATCATGCCAAGGAACACCTTACTAATCACCTCGAGCATGTGGGGGATGGTGCTACAGACCTTTGGGCTACTCTTCATTACTCCCCACTTGTTGTCCCAACCACCGGATCGCACCCCAATCAGGGTCTTGTTCTTCTATAAGACCGTGTTGTTGGCTTTGTATGTGGTCTTGTTCTAGGATTTCCGCCACAATTTTTCCATCGAGCCATTTTGATTATTGCATCCCAAATTGGCAAGAAAGTGTGCCCCTTTATTCCCTTCTCTCTTAACATGTTTGACCATAATGTAATCCAAATTTTGTGTTAGTTCACCAATCTCTTACGTTGGCTCAACTTATCCTATTTGGTGCCATTGTTCAGCTTTGTTAGAGTGTTTGTGACCAGACTTGAGTCACCTTCCACCACTAGGTTTTGATACCCCATTCAGACAACTATTTGAAGTCCTTGACTAACTGTAGCGAATTTTGCCACATTGTTACTTTTTATCCCTCAGAAGTCGGCATATATTAGTCGGGTGTTGGCATGGGCATCCCGAAAGAGGCCACCTATGTCTGCCAGTCCTGGATTACCTTTTGAGGCCCCATCAAAATTGAGTTTTATGAATACCTCCCCGAGGGTAGTGAAGTGTGCCAGGGATTTCATTCCTACCCCGCTTTTTTTCCAAGGATTGGGGGCCATCATTTTCTGTGATCGGTTAAGCTTTTGTAAAATTCGAGCTTCCTAAAGGGGAACCTACCAGCCTTCTTGGTACTGTTAACACCCAGGTTGTTCTCTTTGACTCCTAAGAGAATACGGCCGGGGTAACCACTAACCAATCTTTGGGCTACAGTTTCTAGCCCAGCTGCAGCCAGAGAGGGCTATCTCTATTATGGTTTGTCACTGCTTTCAGTGAGGGTCTTAGGCTAGTTATGAGATAAGTTTTTGGTTGTTTTATGTGTTTGGTTGGGAGGATGCTTCTGTTTCCTTTAAAGTATATCAGCATGCAAGATTAGTCCATTGGGCAATGGGGTCTAGGACTATTTTTCTCTTGAAATCTTGATTTCGGTGAGGAAGAAAACTACAGGGCCTGTGTGCATTTCATGAAACAAATGTAAATAGTGAGCATGAGGTGAATACAACTAGTAATGAGCAATTAAGATTTCCTTACTTAAGCTGTATATTTGTGAACGAGGCTTGTTATCTTAGGAGCAATGACTTGAATTCCTAAAACAACAATATACAGTGATGATATGGTTATTTAAAGGTAGCAATTAAGAATTACGCTTTACAACACCTTATCAGAAGAAAACATAAGAGATAGTTTAGATTGAGGCCAGGGTAGTCAATGACTAAGTCCTGATACTATCCTTTTTCTTTGCTATCTAGAGTTTAAACGCATAGAAAACATGAGACATATATGAAATAACAGGAAACACAGGTGAAATAAAGAGTCATGAGGAAAACTTATTTGGAACATGTAATGCACAGGAATCTTGCTGCTTCAAGCCACACACTATCAAAAGGTCAAGAGACCAACATCATTGAAGAAATTCCACTGCCTTTGTATTAAACTTGTCTGAAGAGTCTACAATATCAGAGTTACAGAGAATATCTCAGAAAAGAAGTTCTTACATCCGGAGTCCAACCCCTCTAAACAAACGCGAGGGGGAATATATAGAAGTTTGTATTCAAAAATATCTCAGGAATGAGGTCATCTGAGAGGAAAATATCTCTTACACTTGTATAGATAAAGCAGATGAGAAGTTATTACAAGTATAAATGATAGTAAAAGCCTTTAAATGCTGTCATGATAGCTTTTTGCCCTTTGAGTACTGCGGACTTTAACTGCGCTGTTCTTCATAAATGAAGCATTGAAGTGTTTTACTGCTTCTGATTTTCTGTATCTTTCTTGACTCTGCCACCTGTACCTGCTGCTGTTGCTGCTGATGCCGAGTATCTGTGCTGAGTTGGCTCAGTGTCTTTATGCTTGCTGCAATAGCTTTGGCCACCTGTAGGTGCAATATAGACTGTATTGCTGAAATAAAGTTTTCTCTTCCTTAGCCTTGGTTCAAAAGTAGCTTTACCAAGTCCTGCCACGTATCTGGATGGGGAAGCTGGTGCTTCAAAATTGACCCTACTGTCTCATCAGCTTCTGTGTACTTATAAAAATCAGGAGGCTTATCAAATAAATGTGCTACCTCATTTTTAATAAAAAACAAATTATCTAATTTATTAAAAAGAGCTTGTCCTGTTAATGGGCCTGTTGTAGATGACCCAGAAGCCTCAGCAATCTGCATGGCTGAAAAAGTACTTAATCTTTTAATGTACTTCTCATAAGAGAGAAGCTTTCCTGATTCCTCCAAGCTTGGGAGCCCTTTGTCCTGCAGTGCTGTGAACCTATTCTGGAACTTAGTTATATCTGCTTGCATATCATGTACCCTTCTGTCCAGCGTTTGAATTAGGCTCTTCATCGTTGTAGTCCTCTTAATTATGGAAATAGTTTCAGTTCTGTTAGCAATGCCCATCTGGATCAGCTGAGAACTATTCCTATAATTCAAGACTTCTATCATCTTTGGGGCAAGGTCTGCCATATTGCCT